>JAYKKT010000071.1:16350000-16412500 GCA_036023115.1 Brasenia schreberi | reverse complement strand
CATTGAATTGCTCTCAGGGCTACACACTAACTTGTGATTGGAAACTATCATAAATTATATTTTAAAAGCACATAATGTAAACCGCATGAGTTGAACCTTCAACGTATTTCAGCCAAGACAACGATCTACCGTTGAGCCAACAACAAATGTTTAAAATATTACATATATATTTATTTGTTTGTTTGTTTATTTATTTAATAAATAACGATTTGAAACCGTCGGTTCCATTTGTGAATTATAACCGAACCAAGAGGTACTTGGTCCGATTGTAGGACCGAAACAGACAGTTCCGGTTCCCGACGGTTTCTACACGGGTTCGGTTTTGGTTCCAAACCAGCCATGTGCACATATTGAAACTGGACCACGCTTCTGAATGATGAATAAATACTGTAAATATGAACGTGACTTGACACGAACCACATTAGCGCCCAAGGAGAAGGACCTGCATTCAACAAATGATATTGACCAATCTACCAAACCTTTTTGACAGTGTTTTGTATGCCACATGTCTGTCGTAGAATCAGAATCCGACCTGATATTAGAGATTTAACGTGTGAAATTCAGGTTGGAACACGAATTCTATCAGTCAGGTTGAAAAGATAGGTCCGAATAGTTTTCGGGTTAGGTGCTTTCTTTTCTGTGTACAATCTTGTTTCGAAGTCTGAGTCCGAATCTGGATCCACTTCAAGTTCCAAATGATAATTTTACATGAAAGTAGTTATTAGAGCTTATTCATTGGCAATCATCAATTTTTGGCTTAGGACTCCATCCTAACTTTGGGAGTGCATCGTGATGACCCGCTTTTGAAACGATTGAGAGACAGCCAAATCAAACCATTTAATCAGCCACTCTCTCACTCTCTCTCTCTCTCTCTCTCTCTCTCTCTCTCTCTCTCTCTCTCTCTCTCTCTCTCTCTCTCTCTCTGTATATATATATATAAAGATTTTTATCACTATTTATATGACCACTCATTTTTTTATGACATGAGTATAATTTTAAAAGCTTTAAAAGTTTTTGAAAAAATGCATAAGATAATATTATTATATTTATGTCTTTAAAAAATAATGATCGAACATGAATGATCTCTCTCTCTCACGGCTCGATTGAAACACATCGACTTGGAAAGTCCCGTACTAAATTGGGTCTGTTCGTGTAGCAACAACACTGGCTTTACGATCCCTACCGGTTGTCATGTGTTAAAGAGTTTTTATTAAATGGTAAAATCTAACACAACCACCATCTTGAATCAATGGTCCCCATTGTCTTGGATATTGTGGTCCTCTAGATACCCAATCTAGAATCGCTCTAATATGAGACAGTACTAAATCAGCAGTGGCCGACTGTTTCTTGTCCAATTTATTCTGTAGTGTGACAACTGATCCGATCGTCGCTGTCGAGGCAATGGAGAAAATCCAGTCCATATTTTCTGTGTAACATTATATTTGATCCACGCCGCTCGTCTGACTTGATGATCCAAATTTCGGTGACCTACACTTTCGTGTTCCAGTTAAGTCTGCCCCCCCACAGCTGTGATGCATGGAAAAGATTGAATTTAGACCTATTATGGTGTGTGTGTGTGTGTGTGTGTGCAGGTCAGGAGTTCCTGTCCAGCATATGCATATCCTAGTGATCAGCCAAGGGCAGTTAGAAAATGCTGCTTATTTTCTTCTCATTAGCTTGTTTGAGAAGAGCAAAACTAGACAAGCTCAAATTGTTCATTAAGGATTAAAAAATGTTACTAATATATTAGAATTAACAATTGATATTCCTTATAATTTAAGTAAAAAAAATTCTTACACGATTTTTTTTAAATTGAATATCCGACCGTTCGACTACATGTATGCCAATGCAATTAGTTCGCTTAGCATGGTTTTCTAACATCAATGTGCATCTATTATACATAACTAGCAAGAAGGTAATACGAGCAGAGCCATGCCAAACAGTGCATGTGTTGTTTGTGTTCAGCTTTGATAGCTTAATGAACCAGATGGTGCTAGGTTCATGTCGATCACCAACAAGCTGAATACGTGGTTCGCCGAAGCAACGAAGTTCATTCCCAGCCCTATCAGTGTAGAGGGATGTCTAGGATCAAATTTAGTACTTAAACACGAAGAATTTTACCTGAAAATCTTGTCCTACCTGTGAATCATACCTCTCATTAGTTTTTCAGGATCCAGATTCAATATCCACTGGATAACCTGATCCGATTCGTTTGTATGCAAAGTAAGTCATTTGATTATTTATTGTTAATGCATTGTAATTGCATCGCCACTTTTAACAACAACAATTAGTTATAATTAGTTATTTGGGATTTATAGTTCTTTGTCCTTTTATGTGATCTAACTCCACATCTGTTCAGGCTTGAGTTGATTAAGTAGGGTCAAGTCAGGCCAATTTGATTCCCTACAACTAACAATGTGATATTGGTTGTTGGATCCAAACACAGCACATGAAATACCATTGTCTCTTACCTACTAAAGAAAGGGAAAGTATGATCAAGTCGATCAAAAGCTTTGAAAATTATCTATGAATATGCCAACTGTCTTTGGTATTCTCACAACAGAGGCGGCATTCGAGCAAACCAAAAACTTTAGCTGCTAAGTATTCATTAGTTTCTGCATAAGTGTATGTTTAAAATCGACTAAATCCTTTAAACTTTCTTGATGATGCCATTTCCGAGCACATTTCCGGCAAGATAACTATACCGTGATATCGGAGGCTTCGTTTTTGAATCACCAAATTCTGATGTATAATGATAAAACTTTCGGACTTGATCCACTGCTAAGTGCCTAGGGATTATCCAAGGAACACTTTTTCCGCTAAATTCCCTTGCAGACTTTAGTTCTTGTTGTAGGCCCCTTGGTTATGTAGCCTCTAAAATATCGTTAAGATCAGAACTGGAACCAAATCAGCTCTCCTCCTTATCTGGTTCCGGTTCCCAGTTTGTCAATATGAGTCCTGGTTTCAGGCCGGTTATGGTTGCAGCTTCATTTGAAGTTTGAAAAGTTCAAGAAACAAAGGTGGGACTTTAAAACCAGAACCAAAAATGACATGGAACTGTCGATTTCGCACCATTGGTTAAGATTCAGTTCTGTAGAACCGAAACAGAACCATTACAAAATGAGGATTTTAATTTACTACTTTTTTCTGTATTTCGATTTGCACAATGCATATCGTCATGTCCCCATTGATACTGGTCTTTCTTTATGGTTGATACAATGGGGAGGCCAAAGCCAAATGCACGTCCCGGGTATCGAACCCAAGAACTTCAACTTGCGAGTCTGGTGAGCTATTTCTCGTTATGGTATTTCTTTAAAATCATAGTGTCTCCAACCGGGCCTGTATTTCGCACCCTTACAGGGCAAGCTGGTTTAATGTGAACTTGCCCACCACTGCTGTGCATTCATGGCTTTCATTAATGATTTTCCACTCCACTCGACTTACTACTATTTAAATTTGTAAATTAGTTTACAAACCCCAACTTCTTGCATCTCCCTCTTCTCCATATATTGGGGGTCTCTGATTGATTCATTGCCTCTGTACTATTTGCTGCATTTCTGCTTTCTGTTTGGATGAGAAACTCGCCAATGGCGTTTGCCATAGCACACCCCAGAATAGCTTTCTTCCTCAAGACCTTCCTTTTCCTTTATGTTCTCAAACCAACTGAAGGTCGGCTACCTCTGCTTTCTTCTTGTTCTTTTGGAAAGTTTTTCCTACTGTAGTGTGAGTTTGTGGACTTGGGGATTTCAATTCCCTGTATTTGAGAGCTCCCCATGAGTTGGTTCTCTTTTCCTTTGTATGTTTCTAGTTTGTTTCCCTTCTTTGTGTCTCCTATTTTCAGGAATTTGAAGTTCGTTTCTGGTTCTCACTAGAGCTTAGGAATTCGACGGGTAGGAAGATCTTCTCTGACAGCAGTTTTTCTATCTTCCCCTTGTAGATTTTCAGTGGAAATCTTTTCCAAGACGCACATCTTTTCCCCTTGGAACTTGGAAAACAATTCATGACTTCGAGGGTTTCATCGCCCTTAGCTGGTCCTCTGTTTTCTTATCACATGGGTTCATAATTTACTGAATTCCAGCCTTGATGTGTTTCCATCTTCTTCAGTCTTGGTTCTCTTTTGACCATGATGACAAAACCCTCCACTTATACACAAGGGATGTTGGTTTCCTGCCTATTTTTATTTTTATTTTTCTTCCTTATAACTTTAAGGCTGAAAAATGAGCCGAGCTGCTCGAAGTTTGGCTAAACTCAGCTTGTCCATGGTTTATTCTTAGCTTAGATCGGCTTCTGAATGCTTGTTAAATTTTAATCAAATTTTTACCTAAAACATACCCTTGAGGTTCTCTGTCATGCTATTTAAGGTAAATGGATATCATTCTTCGTAGTGATTTCGGAAACTTTAGATAATCAAAGTCTATTTTATTTATGGTATTTAAAGCAATCTCTCTTCTTGGCTTAGCTTGGCTCACAAAAGGATGAGAGACCGCCATTGAACATGTTATAAAGGGCTTTCTAGCTAGCAATTAGCTCGGCTCGTTCATATAGATGATGATTCATAGGCTGTTGTTAGTCCTAGAAAATATATATAATTAAATTTAAAAAATAAAGAAAGAAATAGACACTCCCCTCAGCTTTTAATGACTGCCCACATCAAAAAATTTATTTTTGAAAAAGGAGAGAGAGAGAGAGAGAGAGAGAGAGAGAGAGAGAGAGAGAGAGAGAGAGAGAGAGAGATTCTCTTCAAACCTTGATATGGTGTCATTAACTCTTTGTATTTCAGAAAACAGCTCAATATGTAACCCTCCTCTCCTTTTGCAAGTTCCATTATATGTGTCACTGTTTCGGAGGCGGCTTGATGTTTGCATTGCTTTTAAGTCAGGGGCTAAGAAACGGTGTAATGCAGGATACTACGGGCACCTCAAGTACCGGTTCATGCGCCCAGCCACGAGCGTAGCCCACACCCCACTGGAGCAGGCCTACGACTACATCATAGTGGGGGGTGGCACGGCTGGGTGCCCCCTTGCAGCCACCCTGTCCCAGAACTTCACCGTGCTGCTCCTCGAGCGCGGCGGCTCGCCATACGGCGACGTGAACGTCACCCGGATGGAGAACTTCCACATATGCCTGGCCAACACCGTGCCGGGCGCGCCCTCGGAGTTCTTCATGTCTACCGACGGTGTCATCAATTCTCGAGCCCGGGTCCTTGGAGGTGGTAGCAGCATCAATGCTGGGTTCTATACTAGGGCTAGTCCGCGGCATGTTAGACTGGCTGGTTGGGATGGAGCCCTGGTTAATGAATCCTACCCGTGGATCGAACGGCAGATCGTGTACCGACCCAAGGTGGCTCCGTGGCAGGCTGCACTGAGAGATGGCTTGCTGGAGGCCGGCGTGGCACCCTTCAATGGGTTCACCCTTGACCATGTCTATGGGACCAAGGTGGGTGGGACCATCTTTGACGAGAAGGGGTACAGGCACACTTCCGCCGATTTGCTCGAGTCTGGTAACCCAGATAATTTGGACGTCTTACTCCGGGCCACAGTTCGCCAGATCCTCTTCCGGCCACGACTCGGTCAGTATATTCACCTCTCTCTCCCATACACACATGTGCAATTGATTCGGATATTAAATATATTCGTGTTATGGATTTGGTTTACTGTTTCGTATCTGCACCTAAATCTTCCTTTCAATATAAAAGATCCAACTTTTTCTATTCTAAAATGTGGATTTAGCTTATAATCTAGATTGAGGACCATGAACCCAATTAGGATGCAACCATTTTTTGTATTAGAGCCTGCATTTGATCCTCGTTTTATTAGCAATAAGCAGCAAGCCGACATATCTATGTGCGCACGCACACATATAGCAGGAAAGTCATCGGGAAGTTTATACTTCTTGATGCTAGCCGTCTTTGATGGATTATTGGAGAAGGCGTGGTCCAACGATAACGGCGTCTTGCTGTCTCCGTTTTCGATCGATCAAGATTGAATGGTTAGAATTTAGAATATGAAAGTATATACTCTTAAAAGACTACAATATTCTTAAACAAATTGATAGATTCGTAGACAAAGATGAATAGTATGACAGTTTCTAAATTATATATGCATTGAATACATGGCAGGGAGGAGGAGGCCCAGAGCAGTGGGAGTGATCTTCAAGGATGAGAAAGGAAAAGAGTATGCAGTGCGTGCTAGAGGAGAAGTTATCGTGTCGGCAGGCGCGATCGGCAGCCCGCAGCTGCTGATGCTCAGCGGTATTGGGCCGGAGGCTGAGCTGAAGAAGTGGAGGATACCGATCGTGCTGAAGCAGGAATTGGTAGGGAAAGGGATGTCTGATAACCCCATGAACGCCGTATTCATACCCACGAAGAAACCCGTGGTGCAGTCGCTGATCCAGACCGTCGGCATAACGAAGCTGGGCTCGTTCATAGAGGCCAGCAGTGGGTTCGGCGGCACCAAAGATAGCATTCATTACCATCACGGCATCATGTCAGCTGAGGTACTCGCAAATCCTGGAGGACATTACATAAGTTTGTTGGCATTTTAAATGCTTCATAAAATTAAATTAAATAATCTTTTTTATGTTTATTAATTATGTCAGTGATACCATGTGAGCCGTATAACTACCCCTCATATTTATATGATTATATTTTTGCCTTAATTTTTTCAAGAAAAAAATTTAAGGGTTGATTGGTGTAATTGTTGTTGTTTTCTATTCCTTATATGCAAACTCCATTCCGCTCATGTACGGTATTACCATTGCATGGCAGGTCCCAAACTTGATAAAATAAGAGAGTTGTGTTAGGCTTGCGTAAAACTTTATCAAACTTAACTTTATCAAACTTATTTGTCATCAATTCTATAAATTGATAAGAATTTGTGGAAACAAAGAATCCATCTAGTCAACCCCATCTAGTATGAGAAAAGGCTTAGTTGTTGTTGTTGATTGGTGTAATGAGTAAGCTATCTTTTACAAACTAGTTGTTTGGTAAAGGGACTATGAGACTTTTATTCCCAAGAATGCACAAACATGGGAGCGATCCCATTTTCTTTCCCCACTACTGCTACATGTTTTGCATTATGAGGATTATATTATATGGTTTCTTATTATATTTGTCCATGTCTGCAGTCTCTATCAATTATCTGCGGGTGAGATATATCCTGATTCCTATAAAGTTACCAAGTATGGGAGTAATGTTGTGCTTGAAAAGTGAATAGAGAGAGAGATTTGAATAACTCCCATTATGTTTGCTTTTTATCTTTCTGCTCTTTTAATTTGGATCATACCATCCATCTCTCATGAGAGTCTACAATGTGAATTGTTAATTTTCTTTCTTTCTTTCTTTTATATATAAAGAGAGAGGGAAGAGAAGTATCCTAAATACATAATGTATTTCAATGCTATAATCTTGCATAAATACTTTTGATTGATATTTATGATCAACGGTAGAGATTTGAGTTAAAAGTATCATTGTACTTTCATATTCAAATATCTATTCTTGATCTCAAAGATCTCTCATTCAAAATGTTCATGAAAGATTATATAGTGAAGGACTCTCCTTTATATATGACTGTGAGAGAGAATGATGCATTGAGTTTGAGTACTGTACATAAATTATAGCATATAGTGTTGCGTTGCAAAACATATTCATGTAAATATGAATTCCATACCTTGAGTGTTTTGACAAAATACAATAGATCCCACAAGAACTATATTTGCATATTGTGTGTATGCATGCATGCCTAGTCATATATATATATATATATATATATATATATATATATATATATATATATTGAAAGATGCAAACAACTCATTCCAAACTTGATTGAAATCAATTTCAATCATCTAATCAACAGTTTGGAGTGTTTGAGATTTTAAAAAGGTGAAAATGTAACGGGTATTTAATTAGCTTTATACTTATTTTTAAATTTTTGTTCACTTTTTTGTTTTCCATTATCAACCTATATATATATATATGTGTGTGTGTGTGTGTGTGCGCTTCTAAATTGAAATTTGTTCAAATAAAGTCTTCATATAACTAGTTTGTATCCTCTATCTTTATATATATATAATTTTATGATAAGTGTAGTTAATGACAAAGTGTTTTATGATCTTTGTTACGATCTCTTGTTCAGATAGGACAGCTATCAACAATTCCTCCCAAGGAAAGGAGCCTAGACGCCATAGGAGAGTTCAGGAAAAGGAGAAAGGATATCCCCAGGGAGGCGTTCCAAGGAGGATTCATCTTAGAGAAGGTTATCGGCCCTCTCTCCACAGGTGATCTCAAACTGAACGGCACGGATGTAGAACAATTGCCTGAGGTGACGTTCAACTACTTCAAGCACCCCCGGGACCTCCGGCGATGCGTCAACGGCATCCGCACCATCGAACGCATCATTCGGTCGAAGTCGTTCGCCGACTTCACTCTGGACAATGAATACACAATCGAGATGCTGCTCAACATGAGTCTCAAAGCCAATGTCAACTTCATCCCCAAGAATCCAAATGACACAACCTCGCTGGAGCAATTCTGCAAGGATACAGTGATCACAATCTGGCATTACCATGGAGGGTGCCAGATGAACAAGGTCGTCGACAGAAGTTACAGGGTGATCGGCGTCGACAGGCTCCGAGTGGTCGACAGCTCAACCTTCCTTTCTTCCCCAGGGACTAATCCTCAAGCAACAGTCATGATGCTTGGAAGGTAAATCCTCAAGCAACAATCTGACATTTAGGCCCATTACTTGCATTTCTTCTTCCAATTCCATCTGCAAAGTTACCAAAATTGTAGGGTCTTATGAAACTTACAGTATTCTCATATAAAATTAGAACAAGAAGCCGTGTCTTACCAGGTGTGACTTTTTCACGCAGGCTCGCACCAAATTCTCATCTCGGCCAGTGAACTGGTTGTGACCTAAAAAGACAACTTTTACCATCATAGAACAACATTCAACCTTGATTTTTTAACCCTCAAAGTTATAAGTCTCGTTCCACATCAAACACGAAACAACCATGATACGCCTAATTTGAGTAAAAGTGTCATCATCATACGAGAGATTGTTTTTCTCACGGTATTATCAATACCCAACGTCAGAACCACTCAAGAATCAAACAGAAAACCATAATTAAAACTCGTGTAGGTCAAGTATACAAATCTAGAAGAACAAGGAGCCTAACACCATGAATTAAATATACCGTAAAATCACACTTAGAGTGTTAACTCAACTGGATGCTCTAGCACTATTGCTGTGATGGAGAGTTCAGCTCCTAAAAGGTGCATGTGTAGATGCGTGTGTTGGGTTTCGGCCTCCTCCTGTAAAAAAGAAAAGAAAATACACCCCCAAGTCATAAGCCATAAGGTCTTAGCATGAAAGTTTCGAAATTTTGTAAAGTTCCAATATGCAAACATGTCACTACGATGCGTGTCTTAGCTTATATGTGGACACGTATCCCACATCTTAAATGTTACGGTAGCTAAAGGGAAAGGCTGCATGCCAACAGACTCAATATGCTATTTTATATATTTAATTGTTATTTTAGCACCAGATGTCTTATTTGTATTTCTTTTGAATTGTGGCAGATATGTGGGTGTGAAGATGTTGAGGGAAAGGCTGGGAAGACACGCAGGGGTGTGAGGAACCTCAGAAGGTGGAAGCTAACTGGTGATTTCAAATTGGCTTAGTTAATTTGTGTGGGATGCATTTGTGGCTTTAAGAATTAATGGATCCAAAAGAAGCCATGGCTAAAAATCTTTTAAAAAAATTTGAAAACACCATTATTATTTTATTAAATATCATTGAATGTATCATCCCCTTTAGTTGATTTGGTTCTTCGTTTCAATAGGAAGAGCTTGATTAGGGACTTTAATTCTTCTCTTTCCTTTCACTCTTTGGTGAATTTGGAGCAGTACATTGAGGATTTTCACGCATTGTGAAATGGTTTGTTGTAATGCAATTATGTCCATATTCTGCAGGGTGTGTGTGAGTGTGTGCGCGCACATGTTTGAACACAAGAGTTCAAACATGTTCGAACTGGAGTCGATCTACAAGCAGCTTGGTTCGTTTACCAGCCCAAACTACAAATCCAAAAGCCCGGATGGTGGCCTGAATCAGTTTTCAATTCGAATTTTTCTAAAATATTTAGAGAACCAGCTCATGCTAATTGGCTGGACCTGAATCATCAATGTAAATTATGGAAAGAAAATATATAAAAATTAAGAATTATGTTCATAAGTTCCAAAATCAACCGATTTCAAAACAAATGCATCAACTAATTCTAGCCACAAACAGGACTGGGGAACAAGAACCTGCAATCCCTCTTCTCTCGTCCCTACAACTGTAGGGCTGCCTCCTTGGTTTCCCAATTGATAAGCATAATAAATGAAGACAGTTGTCAATGTATTTACCAATTATGCAACTGTAAACCCATTAGTTTATGCATTTTGATTTGTAAGACCATCTCTTTCATTCTTTATATATATATATATATATCAACATCTCAATGGTTCGATCAAAAAGATATTCATGATTGAGATCTTTAAATATATGGTATGCACTTTTCTTTTAAAAGTTTATTTTTATAAGTCAAAGTGAGGCCAGAACAGCACGGAACGGTTACACCAAAATGGGTACGAGACAGGTGCAAGACTTGATCCCCAATACCCGTGGTGCAGGGCCTAATGATACGTTTGGAGTGCTAACCCACTCCATTACCATCCTTATTTAAAACATGATTTCTCGGTTTTTTTCTTTTTTCTTGCAATGGGATGTAGAAGTCAGGTATGCTCTCCTTTCCAGGATGACACTTCACGCCCATTGCAATTGCAAAGCATGTTCCTAGAGCAGCATTTCATGTGATTTTCTTTTTCAAATAAAGGGCATTTCAAGAGCCAGACCTTAAGATCGGTTATAACAAAAGAACTCAGGCATAAATACACATACGTCTAGTAAAAAAATCTATGTTTTCACATGTACTTACAATGTGATCTTATCTAGTATTTTATTTTTGGAGAGGTGCATTAGGTATTCAATGTGATAAGATGATGTCATTAAAGTTGAAAGGTAAATATTATAGAGCAATAATAAGGACTATTATGTCTTATTGTTCTTAATGTTAAGTAGTTAATCATCATGTACCAAAGATGTTTATGACAGAAATGAAGATGCTAAGATAGATGAGTGATCACACAAGAAAAAACTGAACGCATAATGAGGTCATTAGGAACAAATTGAGAGTGACACTGATAGATGATAAAAAACTTATTTAAAATGATTTAGACACATATAAAGATAATTGAATGAAGCTTGGGTAAGAATGTATGGGAAACTAAATTGTGAAAATGTTAAAAAGACAAAGAATAAGACCACAAAAGTGTTGAAAGAAAACAACAAAGAATGATCTAGTTTGTGTTGAATTAACTGGTAGCATGTTACATGAATTTGCTTTATGGAAACAAGAAATCCATATAACTAACCCATACTAATATGAGAAAAGGCTTAATTATTGTTGTTGTATCTAATATTCTATTTTGATTGTTCTTTTGGTGTAGCACTAAGTTATCTCTAAGTTGGAATTCTAGTGAAAAGTAAACTAAAATTGTTAAGAGTTGTGTTCAAGAAAAGCGTCAAAGTTTGGTGCCAGTGTAACCTTCAAACTGCGGCGACTTATTAGAATATATATATATATATATATATATATATATATATATATACAGGAATAAACCACCTAAAAAGGAATTTTCTTTTCTCCATCATATTTTCTTAAAGAAAAAGGTGAGAATTGGACCCAAAATTTCTTGATTGCTTGTATCAGAAGATGGTGGCTGTCGGCATCCTTCACCAACCAACCAACCTTCTGTACAAAGGACTGCAAATCAAGTGCCACAATGAATGCATCCCTTGTGGGTGAGATCTCATTGGGGAGACCGAAGCCAGATGCCCGCTCTGGGTTTCAAACTCATGACCTGCAACTTATGAGTCGTACTCCTAGCCAGGTGAGATATTGCTCCACACAGAGAAATTGTTTAATACAGTTCGGTGTTCTCGCCAAGTAAAACTTACGTCTATATGGTCATCATTTGTGGTGTTGTGTTATTTTTGAATTGGTGACAGAAACAGGTACTCAATCTTTTTCGTGTTACATTGAGCAGACGCGCATATACTTTTCAATTGCTGTCCATACTAAGTTCTGTATCGTGTCATTTGGTTTTTCTGTAGAAAAGCTCAAGCAAAGTACGACACGATTTTTTTCCCCATGTATAAAACTACAGAATTTTACTGTCTAAGTTGGAGTCTGAAATTGCCACCCCCACATTCCCCTCCAATCAAGGTGAATTTCTTACATTTGCCGTGCAATAAGGTCATAAATATACGCACCTACCTGTCTTTCTTATTGAAAGAATATGGTACGCACCAATAAGGGAATGCGACCCTTCAGTTAACAGTTACGGCGACAAAACCAGAAAACTCAGCCAGTGCAGACTGTCAGACCGACTCCTCAACACGAGATACATCATCTTTGTGCATTTTACCAAGTTGACACACAGTAGACGATGACACAGGAACATGTTAAAGGGTTCAAATTCCGTCTCGTCTCTATCCAGCACCAACTCCACTTATGTAAGAGATCGGTCCCAAACTTAAATAAAATAGAGGGTTACTTTAAATAACACATATTATGCGGAAAAATTTTTTAGGTCTTAAAAGGATGCACTGTTTCTAGTATCCATGTATCACACCTCATTTAAACTCCGAAATTAAAACGTACTACAGCGAGAAGAGAAATGGGATGGGCAATCTCCTAAAAAGTCCTGGTGATGCACCTTCTAGTTCATCCCACTTAGTGTGAAAAAATGCTTAGGTAATGTAAGGTAGGGAATGTCTAAAACTCGTTCCTTCTATAGTCGCTTTGCATTGAGGGTCACCATGGGGCATAATGCTGATTGTAGAACAGTGCTTGATCAGTAGATTCATTCACTTCAGAAGACCGTAAGGGAGCCTAATGAATTCCAATCCACAGCACTAGATGCACATATAGTCGTAGTAATCAGTATGACGGCTTCAAATTCCTCTTCCAAGCCTGAGTTTTCCGGCAGTATAGCCGAGTAAGGTAGAGTGTGTCTACCACTCTTTCCTTATTCAGTCACTTTGAATTGAGGGTCTCCGTGGCGCATTGCTGATTGTAAAGCAGTACTCCTACAGTGCTTGATCAGTCGATTCACTTCAGAAGACCGTCAAGGGAGCCTAATGCACAGCACGAGATGCACGTATAGTTGTAGTAACCGGTATCACAGCTTCGAATTCCTCTTCCAAGCCTGAGCTTTCCGGCAGTTGCCAAGTAAGAACGAAGAATGGTCTATGACTTCTTTAACTTCAGTCACTAAACCTACCCATCAAATATCTGAACAATTTATAAAGTGAGATCCTCTTTCTTTCACCATGTTTGTAGTCGAGTCGTGATGACCATATGGAAGGATTCGGAGGATTAATATGAGAAACCGACCTGGTATACTTTCTTAGTGAATAAAAATGTATGCTTTTGAACAGAACACATTAGTAGAGAGACGGAAGCACGATTGTTGTAAAGAGACGGAAGCACGATTGTAGTAAAGAGACGGGGGGAAAACGCAATAGAAGCAACAAAGATTTTGCCTGCAACGGCAGCACGATTACAATACAGAAATGGAGGAAAATAGTAATAGAAGCTTTCTAGATTTTGGCTGCAACACAATAGCAAAGAGATCGAAGGAGTGAACCAAGTGACTGCAGTGGAGAGATGGAAGAGTTTCACAGAGAGAGACAAGAGATCCACAAAGAGACGGGGGTTTTAAGTAGGGAGAGGGATTGGTGCATCTAGATTGGAAAGGTGTGATCAGATACTTTGTTTAATTCCAGTTTTTCGGTTCATTCGGTTCTAGATCTCTTAAAACTGAACCCGAACCAATTGTTATTGTGACCCAACCAATTGAAAAAATCTGGTTCAATCCAATGTGGTAATTCGGTTTTAACCCAATTATGCTCACCCCTAAATGGAAGTGATATCTTGAGATATCAAAAAACCCTATTGCAAAAATTGAACGTTTGAAATTACTTAAAGAAATTTTTAAAACAAGCTCAACGCCTGCTATTACGTCAATGCTGAATGCGTCTATCTTCCAACCTTGCTCATCTAAAAGCATCACCGTAAACAGAGTCACAAGTGCAATAACGAAATGTCCCATATTACCTGAATGATGACGTAGAGAGTTCACATCAACATCCTTCAGTCGCCGGATTTCCAGCTTCACCAAACCACAGTATTAAAAAGATCTAACAGGGAAACAAATAAAAACAGAATATCGTCTTCCCAAATTCTTTTTCTTGGTACATGGTTTTCCCAGCACATACTGTCAAGGCAATACTGACACCTTAGGCTAATGGAATTCATATTTAAGAACAGTAGGATTCAGAAGAGAACTTAAAAGAGAGGGGGGAAGGGGGGGAACTCTAAAATATGCAAAGTGCAGAGATTGTCGTTTCCTCTCAGCGTCAATACTGTCAGTCCCCTATCATCGGCTACCTGCCAGCCCGTCACCCGCTACCTTACAGTAGGGGTATCGGGTAGCAAGGCACAAAGAAGAAACGGCAAAGAGATTATAACAGCAAGAATGCCGATTCGATGGTCCGGCGAAACTTGGCATGGAGAAAGCTCCTTGAGAACCTCTGCCACTCATCTTCCGTAAGGGTGATACCTGCTGTTGGCAGAACTTCCATAGCCACCTCCACCATAGCCCTTACCACCATAACCACTCATTCCACCCCCATAATCACCACCATACACACCCATGTTACCACCATAAGCATTAGAGCCACCGCCATAGCCACCAATTTGACCACCATAACCATCATAAGCACCATAGCCGTAAGCCCCGAACGGACTACCATAACCCCGAGCAGCGCTACCAAATCCAGGGGCATACCCATATCCACCAAATCCGGGGCCATACCCATATCTAGAACCACTTCCATAACCATATGTAGAGCGTCCTCCATAGCCCCCATATCCGCTACTGCCGCTAATGCCACTGCCACCACGGGAACTCCGCTTACTGGATCCTTGACTTTCATTTGGCTTTTTTGGTTCGGCCTTCTTAATTTCCACCTACAAATTACCATATGCATATGGTCAGACTATTATGCACCACAGACTCTGCACATTCATATTACCTGAAGACATTAAGCAATACCTGTTTTCCCTTGATTTCATGTGGCTCTGATCCCGATAGGATTTCTTCAACCGTTTCTGCACTTTCGAAGGTGACAAACCCGAATCCACGCGAATGGCCACTCTGATTAGTCATTATTTGATGGTCAACAACATTTCCGAATGAGGAGAAGTACTCCTTCAACTCATCTGCACTTTACAAGGACCAGATCAGAAAAAAGGACAAATTTCAATATGTGGTATGTATATTACCATCAGTAACAGATGTAGGTATTCCGCCAACAAAGATCTTCCTCCTTTGGCTCTCAGGAACAGCAGCTGTTTCCCCCCTTGGAACAGTTCGCTTTACCTCAACCTGATGTCAGAGATTTAACTAGGTGAAAATCCACATTCCACAAGCGAGCAAAGAAGAGCTGCAAACAAGATGTTAGCTTGCAGAATCGTATTCTCTGAACGAGAAGACGAAGCTCACCGTCCGGTCATCAATGACATGCTCATCCTTTAATACCTTCTCCACAACAGATGGATCAACAAAAGTCACAAATCCAAAACCACGAGGCTCTTTTGTATGCTTATCCTTCATAATCACAGAATCACTAATCTCACCATATTTTGAGAAATGTTCCATGAAAATATCTGCAATACATTAACAAAAGAAACACAAAATGGGTTGATGGCCTACAGAGCAACCAACTGAAAAGTAAATAAACCATAAAGTACAGGTTAGATTGATACGATGGCATACATAAGAATTAATGGAAAAGTTAATAAAACCATAAGGAGCAGGTTTAAAGCGAAAAACCACTCCTAAGAGTGAATATTACCCATGTTAGAGATCAAAGTCTGAAAACAGAACTGAAGTAAACCAAATGTACCATCAAGCTAAAAGTGCACCGATCTATGAATAGTGCAACACCAAGTTTAAAACATCACTTTTTTCCCCCGCCTAATTTGGAAGAGATGCAACACCCACATAAGACGAGAGTTAAAACCTTGCCTATGGGAAATTTTAATGTGAAAGTATCTCTTTGTGAGAAGTTGCATCTTGATTGGTCATATGAGAAACAGATGGAAAAGGGGACAATGAAGATTACTACGTAAGCTTGAGTAAATGCCACATAAGAAAATATTATGCCCTTAGAGAGTTCTGGGACATAAAGGATATAAACTGCACGCCATTTACCGAAACCAGTACAATTTTATGTTTATCTTAGTGGAATACACCTTAAAATGTTTACGTAGATTTGTACAATTTTTTCCATCTTCAAAACAAGAACATGAACCCTATAACTAACTGGAGAGAGACACTGCTATCAAAAAAGTGCTTGGATGTGGTTAAGCAAGTAACTATGACCTTAGCTAGCCCTAAGACAGATAGGGCACTGAACTGTACCTTTAACCAAAACCAGCACAATTTCCTTTTTATCTTAGTGAAATACACTTTAACAAGTAAAATACAGATTTAATCTCTTCAGTGTTCAAAGTAAACAGGAAAGTGAATCCTATAAAGAACTGGTATGCGGGTCTGCTAGCAAATGTGCCTTAACAGTGGTGCCAGGACTCCAAAAAGCTCACGGGCAAAGGTGGGCCATAAGTACGTCAGTCAGTAACTTAAAATAATAAATCAAATATAGAAGAACAATTAATTCTAAACAGTAACATTTTAATTGATTGATTGATTTGATTTATTTTAGCTGACCCAATCTAGTATGGGAAAAGGCTTAGTTGTTGTTGTTGGTAACATTTGATTTATTTCAAGAATAAGAATAAAAGAAATACAAAAAATAATGTAATTAAACAAAAGAGAAAAAGGAATCATCAAGATGTCAATCAATAACCGAGTTCCTCCTCATATAGTTACAAATAACGGACTTGAGAATTTCTCAGCATATAAGAATCTCCAAAAATCCTTATGAGAATCTCAGCAACAATTTTTTAAAAAAAGGAAATTATAGTAAGCTATTTGGTATTATTACCCTTGACAAGGGTGAGGCATTTCTTTTATATTGAAAACTGATATTAATATTTCTCCGTGTTAGGAAGAAGTAAAAACCTGTAGTAGAGATGAAGATGTTGAGATAGATGAGTGGTCATACAAGAAAAGACCATATACATAATGAGGCAACAAATTGGGAATAGCACTAATAGAGGACAAAATGAGAGACCATCGTTTAAGATGGTTTGAACATGTAGAAAGACGCCCAAAGGACACTCCTATAAGAAGATATGAAAAACTAGATTGTGAAAATGTTAAAAGAGAAAGAGAACAACCACAAAAGTGTTGGAAAGAAACAATAAAAAATGAATCTAGTTTATATTGAGTTAACGGCTAGCATTACACATGATAGGGCTATGTGGAAACAAAGAATCCATGTAGCCGACTCCATCTGGCATGGGAAAAGGCTTAGTTGTTGTTGTTGTTGTTTGTATAGGAAGAAATAAGAACGTTGTGGCTTATTGAAGATAGTACCATAAACAGTAAGGAGGCAACTTCGTCAGAGTCACATACACTTCAAATAGGCTGCAGCACCCATGTGACCTGACATCCAACACTTGTACCTCCTGTGCCAACAACCTATTCAAAATATTTTATGATGAAAGTTTCTATCGGTAAACAATAACGTATGGAAACTGAAAATCTGAGCTTCCTTTTAGCTTTAGAGATGTTATACGTTATATTTATGTAAATTAATAAATAACATTATAGTTTAGACATAGACATTACTGGTGAAGAATATGTTTATCTAGTGTTCTTTGTGTTAGTTTTATAATTTCTGATGTTTTTAGGTATTATTGTACTTGCCTGAAATACTAGGGTATTTTGATAATTTTCTTAACTAGGGGTATTTTGGTCAATTTTCGTTTTATAGCTCCTTATATAAGGACTGATAGGTTGTATTAGGTGTTGAGGGTTGTGTGTAAGAAAGAAAGAGAAAGAGGGGGCCGGCCTCCATTGGAGGTCCGTCCCTTTCCTTCAATCTTTCATATTTTCCTCCTTAATGTGAGTAATATTTCTGTTTTAATCTTTCTATTACTACTCCAAAATTCCAACAATTACCACCGGGATACATCCGACATTTTCCCTTTCTCCATCATACACGTATAGGACACTTTATGTCAATATCTTTCTTAGCAATGGAGTCTAGAGAAAGGATGGGAAGATAATTCCACACTATTTCTAAGGAGGCAGGCCATGCGCAAAATATTGTATACATATAAATAGAGGTAGTAATAATTATTCAAACCCCGCTCAAATCTACTCAAACAGCTCTACCGTTTGATTAGCATGGTTGACGGTGGAGATTGGAATTAAAAGTATTGTTATGCTTTTGTACTTTGCATTTAATGCACCACAACCAACAACTAAACCTTTTCCCATACTAGATGGAGTCGACTACATGGATTCTTTGTTTCCATAGAGTTGATCACATGTCATGCAAATAGTTAACTCAACATAAGCTAGATCATTTTTTATAACTTTTCTAAAACATTTTCACCTCTAATTTCTCATACCTTCTTACCAGATTTTCTTTCGACCATCTTTCCCAATTTATTTCTAATAACCTCATTATGTATACGGTCTTTTCTTGTATGACAACATTTACATCTCATCATCTTTATTTCTGCTACGGACACTCATAACCATAAATCATTGTGGATCTACTTGGTGCTCTATAATATTTACCTTCCAACTTTAATAGTATTTTCTTGTCATATTTTAAAAAATTCTTATGAGAGATGCAATGTGTGTCAATCTTAATTTTTATGTCAGCTGAAGTAACCAAATGATGAAACTTGCCTTTCATATATATGTTGTCTTTCTACTAAGTTAGAAACTTTTACTTTCTAATGTTTCTCTTCATAGCTCCAATTTCCTATTAACTTTTCTCTTAAACTCTTCCACTAACACAATGTCATCCACAAATAAAAGACCAAGGTATTTTATCTTCAACATGTTTTGTGAACTCATCTTAATGCACCATATGCAGTAAATCCTTTTTGCTTTATCCCCTCAACCATTCATCTCAAAGATCAAACGGTTGGGATATAAAGTATATTTGAGCATGAACAGGTTCAAGCATTACCACTTTATATAAATATATAGTATATTTATCTATTTATATAAACTCACGTAGATAGATATAGACACATAACTCTGGAAAGACAGATTGCCCATCTTTTCTTTCATATGAAAGAAATAAGTATAGACATATAACTCAAGAAATACTGCAGTAACATAAAGGATGGGGAAGTGATAATCCCAATGTGTACAAGATGTGCATTCTTCCCTTCTTGTTCAACAACAACAACTAAGCCTTTTCCCATACTAGATGGGGTTCTTCCCTTCTTGTTAATGTGTCAAAATAGGTTTCCCTTCTTTTAAGCACAGTTTAACATAAAACATGATAACTTAAATTTGACAATATTTATAAAACTCAACGCCAAACTAGGAAAAGTAAAACAGATCATTTGCACTGTTTTTTGCAAGAATATTTATGTTCCACACTTATGATAGCTTGTCAACTGGCTATTACATCTGCATCGAGCATACCTTAGTTGAGACACACCTAACAGAAGTACAGAACTCCGAAAACTCATGTACTTCCTCTGGATAACACAAACTCATTGTAGCCTAAACTCCTAATCAACAAGGAACTGTGTACAAAGTTAGCACTAATCAGAACAGAGGCACTCAGTCGTTTCCTCCTTGATCACCAGTGTAAGCAGGTTAAGTTCAAGATTTGAAATGTAACATTGCTAAGCGCCATTCTTTAAAACAATATTATCGTACGTGGGACTGGGAGCCAGAGCAAATAAAGAATTTTGATCAGAAAACTAGCCACAATGGAGGAATAAAACTAGGAGAGAGACAAGTGCCTACATTTCTAATTTAATGATAATTGCCTGATGTTGAGCGTTGTTAGTCACCGTTGATATGTGAGGCAATTATTTTTAGTTGAAAGCTATTCAATCAAATCAATGAAAATTCCATAGTCCCTCACAAGATGCACACAAGCTGATTATCCAACTGTATGGTGATAAAGGATCCTGCCAACATTAGAGTTGTAATACATCTATGACTATGAGTGGCATTAAATTATTGTGTGATACACGCACCCCCCTGTAACTAACATTGCTTTTCTAAAAATGTTTGTGTCTTCCTCCCTCATTATATTCTTCTTTCTTGTCCAGAAGATATTGTTGACACGAATATTTCAGCAAGGCTCTCTATGAGTCTATAATGATTTAGCAGTAACAGATCACTAATAACGAGAGATTTTTCTGCATTTGAACAACAAGCAAACTATCTCAGAATCAAAATAGAACCCCTATGTATGCGAAGACCAATACACAACTAGCTATCTACTTTTCCTCTGACTGCAGTTTTCACTTCAACTTTTTTGAAATGAAAGGATAAGGAAATGAACACAACATGAGCCGGAAACAGTGCTCAACTTCAAATATTAAATCAAAATCCTCTGGTTCGTCTGGAGATGCAAACAAATAAATTAACATAAGTTGAATCACAAAACTGTCCCATCTTTACTATTGAATCAGAATCTTCATGTTCTAACCCACCATTATGGTAATGTTTGTTAATTTGAATTTAAATCAGCAGTCCTCAGCTTCCCGCTACCAACAAATATCATCCCACAGGGACTCTCCTCGCAGAATCAACCAACAAAGCTGATACTTCAGGTTCTGGTGGATTTGCCACAAGACAGTAAATAGGTTCTTCCTGAGTAAGAAATATTAACGTAGGGAAAGTGGTTGCCAACACTAAGGTCAATATAGTTGACGATCTACAAGAACAAACACAAAGTTAAGCAACCTCAGTGATACCAGGTAAGTTGCCTGAGCAAGTAAGGCACAAGCATATCTCATCTTGCTTGCTTTTCTTGCATTTGTATGAGCTTTCTTGAGATAAATTGTATCCCAACAAGTCCCATGATTGCTTTACTCAGTGTTATCCGTATCGTACCACCACGATACGATACATTTAAGAGTATCGTGGAAGACAGTGTATCGCACCGTATCGTGCGATACGCGATACGCCCTGGGACCCTTATAAAGGGTCCCCGGCCGACCGAAACTCACGATTTTTCGCGGGTTTTCTCTCTCTTTTTGGGTTCCTCAAGCTCCCTAAGAGCCGATTTTCGCCTCCTTGGTGTTCAAAGCTCTAAAATTGTACCCTACGGTGTCCGTGCAAGCCTCCAAACTCGGATTTAGGTATATTTTTAATGTTTTTTTCATTTTTTTTCTTTTATATTTGTTGTTTTTTGTGTTATTTCATTTTTTTAACGACAAAATATGAAGTTATTAAGTGTGTGTATGCGATTTTTATTGCATTCATGAAGTGGGAGACACTCCATTTGAGTGTTATTTGAAGATTGGGGGATTTACGAAGTGCTTTTATTTTCAGGTTTTTGTTTGAATTAAAGTACTCCATTGAGATGGCAAGAAGGGGTGGTAGAGACTCCCATTATCGGTCTGATGATCCGGCGTTGCAGTGGGGTATACCAGTTGAGGGTTCAAGGTTAAAGATTATATGTAAATTTGGATGCAATTGTTCAACGTTGAATGCTCAATATGTACTAAACTTACAATATATGAATTTAAAGCAATTACCTGATTTTTTACTGATTTTTTTTTAGATTTTTACTAATTTTTATTGATTTTTAATTAATTTTTGCATTATTTTAATATTAAAGTACGATACGATACAATACGCCCGTATCGTAGAGCCCAACGATACACGATACGATACGCGTCAGACAACACTGGCTTTACTACCATCAATCATTGCTTATCGAGTGAGTTGCTTGATAAAAACCTTGTCATCGCTCCTCGGAAACAGATGAGACGCAAGCTCAAAAAAGTACCTATTGGTTGACTAATGGATTGTATAAAGCTAAGTAGTTAATAGCGCGCTATAGCGCCCGCTATAGCGTATTAGCGGCCAGAGAATCGCTATATCGTTGGAAGATTAGCGGGCGACCTTCTTGGCCGCTAATAGCGGCGCTATGACCGCTATATCAGTCCGCTATATCAATAATAGCGTACAAGATGGTTTATCAATTTTTATTTTGTTATATTTTGACTTGATTTACTTGCACACGTTGATAAATACTTATTTTGTTGTTTGTTTATTTGTATAATGGTTTATCATAATAGCTAAAAGATGTATTTTCAAAATAATAATGTATATCTCATCATGTATTTTACCAGTCGAAGCTATGTTAGTGTCCTATAAAGGGATTCATACGGTGCTTTGGAGATGTGAAAAGTCATTTGAGTAAACATGTTAGCTTATTTTGTTATATTTTGACTTGATTTACTTCCACAGGTTGATAAATGCTTATTTTGTTGTCTGCTTATTTGTATAATAGTTTATCATAATAGCTAAAAGATGTATTTTAAAAATAATAATGTATATCTCATCAAGCATTGTACCTGTCGAAGCTATGTTAGTGTCCTACAAAGGGATACATATGGTGACTCTTGGAGATGTGAAAAGTCATTCAAGTAAACATGTTAAATGAATAAAATGGTCATAACAAAACCTCTACATGGGGAGGTAGTATGCCAAATTGATGTATGAGATCTTAGCCTTAATTTAGAAAGCATTGTTTATAAACCCTTGCATGCAAAAAGAGCGTGTAGAAGTTTGTCATAGTGTTTGTTCTGATTATGTCGAAGAGTTGACCTCTTTCTTTTGTAAGACGAGTAAGAGTTCTTTTGCAGGCAATTGCCATTAGTGTCCTTTGTATCCATACTTGATCCGATAAGTATAATATATATTAGTTTCTTTTACTTATTTTGCCTAATATATAGAATAATTTGGTTACATTTATGTTTTTGTTTTAAATATAAGTTTAACAATTCAATATGCATATGCTACGTGAAATTTATTGTTTGTCTTCTTAAATTTGTTTATTTAGTTTGATAAAGTAGTAGTTATGTGTTTCTTGATATTTCTTAGAAATGAGTAATCCATTATATAGATATATATATATATAATCATAAATGAAAGTGTACCGCTAAATCCGCTATATCCCCGCTACCGCTATATTAGGGTCAACCGCTAACAGCCCGCTAACCGCTATTGATAACATAGGTATAAAGCAACATAAATATAATAAGGGTGACATACAGATGAATTTAGAGCAGACACCATGATCTATGTTGCAAGGAATGGTAACGGAAACGGGATATGGGAAACAGCAACTCTCCATAAATTAAGAAGCAGGGAAATGGCACATATATATGTATTTATACTATATATATATATATATATATATATATATATATATATATATATATATATATATATATATGTGTGTGTGTGTGTGTGTGTGCGTGTGCGCGTGTGGGCATAAGAGATGATATTTTAAATATAATATCTTTATTTCGTTCAAAGTATAAGACGTTTCACATGCATTTCGTACCATATCTCTGTTTCCGCATCGTTCCAGGACGAGAAAAGACTGCTCACAGCCGTTTCTGTGCATCATAGACCATGATTAGAAGAAAACCTGGATCGCAAACCTTTGCTAAAGGCTAGTTAAAATGGAGGCTATGTTTAACCCCGAGTCATTTAATCTTCCAAGATTGGAAACAGACCACTAATCCTATACTATATAAATAGAGTGCTCGTCCATCCTTATCCAGTGTGCAGTCTTGCAGATCAAAGTATGTACACCTCATTGCATGATTCGGATTCTCCTAAACCAAACTTTAATATATTATTCCCGATTTAAGCACTAAATTGTCAAAATTTATGAAATAAGATAAGAACAAGAAATCCGGCGTATATTCAGTTTATTGCAGATTAGCTCCACAAAGTGCTGCTAATACTTCATCAACAACACAAGAGAGACAACACACACAAAGTTTATGACCAAAGGAGAAAGAATAACAGGGATCGTCGCGCACCGTTTGTAGTCTTCCAGGCAATGCCGCCAACAAATAGTTTCCTACCAAACAAAATCAACAACCAATAGGCGTCAGAATTAATGCAAAAACTCTTTCTTTCAGCAGAAATCAGAAGATTTTTCATAAACACAGTGTGAGAGAGCGTCCACGGGAACCATTCCCCAAACACCAACATTTCGAATGTAATCGGAACAGTTCACGACTCCCCAACTGCGAAAACTAACTCACCCAGCAGACGCATCCGATGGAGAGCCCATCCTCTTCTCAGCCGTGCTATCGGCACCGTCGGCTCCTTCATCGGACGCTTCCCCCTCGTTCCCCACCCCCACCTCGCCGTTAACGGCCGGAATTTCCTCTCCGTCGACGTCGCCCCGCTCGTACTCCTCTACCTCGGTGTCCATGGAGTCTTACCGAGACGGAATCGTTGGCAAATACGTAAGAAAGCGCAACGTAGTGGTTCCCCTTCACCCGTGAAGAAGAAGCTGTCGGATTTGCTTTCGAACTCTGCTTGCTCCTCCGGAAAACCCTAAACCCCCGAAATTCGGCAAAGATCCAATTACGGAGGGAAAGAGAAACCCTAACGTCCAGGGAAAGCAAAAGCTGTGTTGTCTGTTGCCAATATTGGCCCGACTCTTTGGCGCCTCGACCAACCCGATCCGTATAGGCGGGAAATACCCATTTTGCTTGTGCTCAGGTGTGGCTACAGCGATGACCCGAACAAGTTTGACGTATGGGACGTAGGGTGAGCATTATTCGGATATAATGGAATAATGAATCGAAATTTCTATTAGTTCGGTTTTACTGATTTGTAAAATATCGAATTTCGGTTTGGTTCGGTTTTAAGGTTTAAAAACTGTATATATATATATATATATATATATATATATATATATATATATATATATATATATATATATATATATATATATATAAAAAGAGAGAGAAAGAGATAGATTTATATATATATATATACATATGCATATATATATAGGTATATAATATACATACATGTATATATATACATACCTATAAAGAGAGAATTCATCCATAAACGGTAAACCGAACCAAAACAATTTAAAAGAAGTTTGGGTTTCGGTTATTTCGGTTCGGTTCGGTTATTAAACCAAACTGACCGTGCACACTTCTAATGAGACTAGCATGGGATAAGTAATACTCAACAAATCTGGTAGTGTAGAGTATATCTATCTATCTATCGAGTGATGGGAACATGCAAGACACTTTCGGCTTTTTGAATGGCATGAGTATAATAAAAATATATTTTATATTTTTCTAAAGTCTTTTTAAAAAAAAATATACTCATATCACCTAAGCAAATGTCAATATGGGTAATTCATTTATTTATCAATAGATTTAGAGTAAGTTGTTCACTCAAATTGAACATTACTTTGTAGGAGTTTAAATACAATAATATTGTCTTACATGTTTTCCAAAACTCTCAAAACTTTTTTAATTATATTAATACCATCAAAAAGAACAATCACTGTATATGAGTAATCCGATGTCAATTTTAACTGCATCAATTTTGTTTGTTTTCAAACAAGGAACAATGAGCTTCCCAGTTGCACGTCCTAAGAGACAACAAAGTGAGTATAGGTTGAGTCGAAATGAGCATTTGACAAGACAAGCTCACCACTAAGAATTAGCTTGTGCGAAGTTCTAGCTCGTTTCTTATAGATGGTGACAAAGCGATTGCAACAACATAACCAACATGATCCCACAAACAAATGATCAAGAAACTATCATGGATTCCTATATTTCTAACCACGACAAGAACACAAAGTATCACATAAGAAAGCTTTATAAGAAGTCAACAATTAATTACTCGACACCATAGTTATTGTTCGACTAAGATTCCACAAGAAGTATTGATGAGTGAATATTTGTACTGTTGTACATTAGTCAAACGATCACAACCAGGAAACAACAATAACTACAATATATAAGTAGAGATGTTCAAGGGTCCGCTAGAATCGAACCAAACCAATTTGGTTTGTTTTAGTTCTAACAAGAAAAGTAATTAACAATTCGGTTTACGGTTCCAGCTAAGCCACACGGAAAACAATAAGAACTGAAAATTATAACAAAAGGTGCTAGAAACTAGTATAATTCCATTATATGAACTTGCTCATGTTCGGACAAACATCAAAAATTTTGGATGGTAAAAGAGCGGAAATGTTTCCTCAAAAGTGTTTGAATGAGAGGCCGGAACTACAAACTGGAACTCCATTTTCAATATTTTCAATTCTAGCTGCCCACCCCTAAGGGTGAGCTGTTGATAGGTCTTATAATGAGGTAGAACTCTTTTTTCAATGCACGCCAAATCCGACGAGAACGAAAAAAAATGTAGTTCTAGTTCCGTAGTCTCATGCCTCATAATCAAACACCCAATATACCACAAGAAAGTGAACCTTAGATGATAACACAACGAACAATAAATAAATAACTCACTTGGCTAGAAGGTCGACTCATGGACATCATGAGTTCGATACCCAGGGTATGCATCTAGCTTTGGCCTTCCTACATTAGAAAAAAAGTTCAATATAAAAGAAGAGCCGGCAATGTAGATTAATAATAATGTAGTGTAATAAAAGGGCAATAGCGCACGAAGAGCAATAGATCAGCTAAGAAGTTGACTGATAAGTAAAAGGTCATGAGTTCCATACCGGGGAGTGCATCCGGAGTTCATCCTTCCCTTACCTAAAAAAAAAGGGGAGCAGCAGCTAGTTGGCACAAGCTTTCCCCTAACTTACAGGGCTCCGTGAAAAATGGAAGAAAAAAGTCCAAAATATCGTCAGTACATATGAGACAAACAGCAAAGAGCGCACCTAAGCAGAAGCAAGGTTTTGACGAGGGCGGGAAAGGTAGAGAGAGAGAGAGATGAAGGAGAGAGCGAGAGGGGGGCAACCGACGGTAGATGAGAGGTACATGCAATGGAAGTCTCTTGTTCCTGTTCTCTACGATTGGCTCGCCAACCACAACCTCGTCTGGCCATCCCTTTCCTGCAGGTCAAAACACACATGAACCCGCTCTCCTTCTCTAATTTCTACCACTTAGGTTTCTTTTCTTGTGCTGGTTTTCCTGTCAGGATTGTTTTTTCTGGAAGGGAGATGATCCCAGTGCAGCTGACTAACATGACGGTTCTGTTTTAGTTTGCTTTGGTTTTTGTTGGGCTGTTCTGTTATCTTATCACTACATATGAGTTATTTTGTTCTCCCCTTTATGTGCTGGTTATCCCTTTTGCTATTTATTTTCGTTTGTCATGTTTCCATCGTATAAGCATGCTTACAGCAAGTAGGGAGCGCTTAATGGTGTTTGATGGTGAATACTTGTTGCGTTTGTGTTTCTTGTTGTCAGGAGAGTTTGTCTTGATGCTTTCGTTTATGTTTGCCCATTGAGGAGCAGACGACCGGTAGGCCTGTTTTGCTTCGGTTAGGGTGGTCGTGCTTTTTTAAAAACTTCTGTTGTTTGAGAACACCAATGCACCCTGGGAATGACTTTGAGAACGCAACATGATTCCCAGTGCAAGACTTCTACACCTTCACATAGAGGTGGTTGTTGCTAACAGTCGAAAACCACGGTTTGCGTGCAAAACTGATGCACTTGACCACATGCTAACGAGAGAGGGGCTTTACACGTTCATATTTTGGCAAGCATGCTTGCATATCAAAAGCATGATCCAAAATTTCTGATGTTGCACCTCGTATTGTTTGTTTTGGAGCATGAACTTTGACAGTTAGCTATATATGTCGGTGAAAACAAAGACCTGTCCTGATTGTGTCAGATTTTTCTTTGAAGTCCACAAAGGTGTTATTCCCCAGATTGACTAAAAGGAGGGAAAGGGAAAAAAATAGCTAAGTTCCACATCAATGCATGGTTCAATTATTATAGTCTGGGTGTAGTTTTATTGCAAACAGTGGAACACTCTACTTGTCGTCAAGGTTCTTGTTTGTTTTGTAACAGCTACTATGGAAGATGTGCATCTCAGTTTAGACCAGCTTATCAGTTTGCACTATCGTTCTTGTACTAGTGTTGAACTGCTTATTAATTTATTCATATACTATGATGATTACATTGGAAAGTGTCGACTATTCTTTTCAACTGTATTTTATTAGTACTTTTGGTTGAGCATGAAATCAGTGAACTTTTCATGATGCCCCACCTTAACGGTTTCCCTTGAATTGGTTTCACTACGAAACTAGTCATATTAACTTGAAATTTTACTTTTGTATGGCAGGTGGGGTCCACAACTGGAGCAAGCAACTTATAAGAATCGCCAGCGTCTCTATCTCTCTGAGCAGGTAAGCAGTTGTGTCGTCCAACATTGGGACATGCTTGTAAGCAAATACACTTCATAAATTGGCTTGCATTGTTGACTCTAGGAAGCAGATCCCGGTAGTTTCTTGAGGGTGCAAGCTCCATCGATCTTTTTTTCATTGCTTTTCATCATGTTATGGTTGGACCATTATATTGGTTCCTTCTAGTGCGGTGGATCATCCAGACAGTTTGTGGCCAGAAGGTGTCCATATAATAGCCTCAAAGGCTTTGTTTTTGGTGTTTTCATAATAGTCCACCTAATGTAACGCTTCCCTCATTACACGTGAAGGCTATTCTTGTTTGATGACTGCTGAAAATGGCTGTTCTGAAGGGCCTTCATTGAGTGGCACCATTTTCTGTTTGTTCATCAGGAAGGCAGATTTTGCAACTTTTTAAAATGAAATAAAGTAACCTTTTCAGCTACTTTATCATGCACTCCTTCTCCCAGAAGACCACCTAGATGGGACTAGGTGTAACCAGTCCAACCATTTTTTTGGCTAGTTAGTGCTGTAAAGGGTCTGAGCGCTTTCTTGTTCTTTCCCTTTTTGACTATGGATTGGCTAAACTATTAGTGTTAATGATTCCTTTGCATTCTATCCAACTGAAACTTAACAGTCATCCCTGAACTCACTTTTGGTTTAATAGTCTCCTCCTGGAGAATATCTATATTGAATTATCCATGAAGCTGCCTTGGTCTAAGCAGATCCAGTTTGCTGGTAATGTGTTTAACATGAAGATGATAGTATTGGAATAGCATGCCTAAACCAGCAACAGCAAAAGAGAATGCATGTCGAGTGGTGAAACCTAGCCTGAATTGCGAACCAAAGCCCAAATGCATCCTAGACCATCTCTAATTTATGAGATGTTAGTTATATTTAAGTTTTCTTTAGACTTGACCATTGCCTGATCCTGTTCCTGCCTAAACTCGGTGGCATTTTTCTGTGGTTCATCCTATGTCTGACCTAATAATGAATGTCAATACTCAATAGTTTGCCAGCTGATAAAGTACTTTAGTTTCCATAAATGTAAGGTGATTTCCGACATGGCCTCCCGAGTTTTGTTTAATGTCTAGAACGCAGTGAGATTTTTCTCACTGACCAGTATATTAAACAGTGCCAAATTTATCACATACTGTTGTGTCTCTTACTTCGGATTCTAAAGAAAGAGCGATGCAAGGAAATGAAAAGGAGTGCTGCCTTCTTTTACTGTGATTAAAGGATAAGAACAACAATTGGTTTTAACATGGATTTCTGTATAATTATCTGATTTGTGGGATAGAGCTACTGTCATTTTTGTACATTCATTTATGAATATGGATTCTTTTGGCATTTTTATTTTTCAGTTTTGCACCTAATCATGTTGACGTCGAACGTTTTTCCTGCAAACTTGTCTATTCAGACTGATGGCAGTGTACCAAACACTTTGGTAATTGCAAACTGTGAGGTTGTAAAGCCGAGAGTTGCAGCAGCTGAGCATATTTCACAGGTATACAGTTCCCATGCTGGATTTGTTGTATTATTTGATTGGCAATCTCCTTATGCCTTTTTGTGTTTCCCTGGTTGTATCATTCTGAAGATAACACTGCACCTTGATGATGTTGCATAGGGTTCATTTTCTGATTATATAAAAAGTACCTCACTGACAGTATCGGAATGAAACAAATGGCAGCTACATCATTCTGCTATGGGGGACTTCAGATTGCGTTGCTGTCATTTGCTTTTGTGTGCCTATCCTTTATCATCGTGACTCCTATGAAATCTGTGTCTTTTCAGATTGTGGCATCATTTTAGGACCTGCAAAGTCTAGTTTAACATCTTACAATATCATAACAGTTATGACTTGCCGATTTAATGCCCATATTTGCTAGGTGACAATCATCGTTAACAAACAAACAAACAACAACTAAGCCTTTTCCCATACTAGATGGGGATGGCTACATGGATTCTTTGTTTCCATAGAACCCTATCATAATTTATAGAATCCATGATAAATAAGTCTGACAAAGTTTTATGCTAGCTGTCGAAAGCCTAATGTAATCCTCCTCCTTTATCCGGGTTGGAGACCGGCCATGCAAGGGATCACCCTTGCATGGGTGGAGTTACAATCATTGTTAACACATAAAGTTATTAAAAAGCTGCCTTTCAACAATCTATGTTTGAGTATGGAACTCATTGAATTTCGTATGCACACAACAAGTGAGTGGACTTGTATCTATAATCTTAAGGCACGCTAGAAATCAGTCTATCGTTACTGGACAGGTAAAACAGCCAGTTAAAACCGTTGTAAAATGGCAACATATAACTATAATAAAAAAGGCGATATCATAATGCAGAATATACATAGAAAAGGTAATCAAGAACTTAATTACTAAAAACCTTACCATTTGAAGGATATCGTTATAGACTTACAGTTAACTTTTAAGCTTGAAGACAAAGTGAGAAAGGAACATATGAAACTGCAACCGTTTTACCAACTTATTGTAAATCAATTAACAACATCGTTATCTTGTGCATAATGGGGTTATGCATCTTTTCAAACAGTTAATTAAATGGTACCAACATCTAACTCAACATACTAATACTACATGATCGATGTTCATCAAAAAGATTAATAGAATGCAATGGGTTCACGGTTCACCCATTACAAGATATTACTATCTACTCCAGTCACCATTTACAAGACTGCATCTGTCCTCTTTACTTTTGATGCTTTGGCTTTATAGTCCTATTTCGTGCATCTAATATGTGTTAGTTTTTTCTTCGTATTCAGTTCAACGAAGAAGCGAGGTCCCCATTTGTGAAGAAATTCAAGACAATTATTCATCCAGGAGAGGCAAGACCCGTCCACACAGTGATTTCTGCTGTTCTTTGGTGATTTTTGAACAGAGTTATTGCAAATATGCTGTGGTTTGCTGAAATGTGTTGGTTTTATTTTATATCCTTATGCTACTCAACTATATGCTTGTATTTAGTGAGTTCTGCTGCAAATTGTTTTTGTGCGGAGGGTTGTAAAGAAGAAACACTTTTGCCTACTTGGTTTGTCATTTGTTTTTGACACTTGTTTAGCCATTCCTTAATCTATATGGAACAAGGGCGGCAAACTGTTGTCATATGTTAATGTTGGTATTGTTGTATCTGACTGTCATCCAAACATTGCTTAAAAGTTGTCCTACATGTTCTCTTTTTATTCATTTGGTAAGTTGCATAATTTGAAGTTTTCAACTAATATCCTTCCTTTTCAGGTTAACAGGATAAGAGAACTACCTCAAAACAGCAAGATTGTTGCCACACATACTGACAGTCCTGATGTTAGTATGATTTTTTTTCTTATCTACTGCTGTTGGAGCATGTTTCTATGGTGAAAAAGAAATTATTTTTATCTCTCATGAGGTAAAATTACATCTCCTCTGTCCTTTCACTGTCCAGGTCCTAATTTGGGATGTCGAAACACAACCAAATCGTCATGCTGTTCTTGGCGCATCAGATTCTTGCCCAGATCTGGTTCGTTCTTGTATGCCTTGACGTCTCTTTTAATATCTTGTAATTCATTATTGCTTTCCCGTACAAGGACTGTTGGGGGAAATCATATATTTCTAATTGAATTATGTATCTTAAATAACTGGTTATAAAATGGATCTTCAGAGTTGTATTGCATTCAATTATATTCTTGGAAATTAAGGTTTGACTTTTATTTTTCTCTTCCAAATGACACTAGAGCAGTGTCTTAAAGGATGGAATCCTATTTGTACCAAAAAAGAGAAAAAAATTTGGAACCCTGTAAAATATTTAGGACCATATCTTTCTTCCAAGTGTGTCCAAGCTCTACATGCTACTGACAGTTGCATCCAAAGAAAAATCTTTGGATTACTTTTGCTCTAATTGTCTCTTCAAATATATAACCAATTTATGATGTCTCTATTGCAAACACTGATCTAATACCAAACAAAAACCAAAATGAAGCCTTTTCCCACACTGATCAAGTGCACCTAGTACCAAAACCAACACCAAAACATGCCTTTTCCACACTGAGGCACCTCCAACATGGATATAAATTGCCAGCCCAATCTTGTACCGTATTAGCATTTAAATCTGAAAAGGAGAGCATATTTTATTATGTCCTTTAACACTTTAGAGGCCTTCCTCTCCCTCTTTCAAATATTTTCCTTTCAATTTCTCACATTTTCTCATCCTTCGGTCGCCTCTTCAAATGTCTGAACCTCCTTAAAGATGCCTTTTCCATTTATCTATTGTTGGTGCCACACCAACTCTTTCTTTGATAACCTCATCAGGAATCTCATTTTCTTTATGTGGAGACACATCTGCCACAAATATCTTTTGCACATATTTGATGGTTTGCTACCCAACACTTGGCACAATAGAGTACCTCCAACCTTATGCTGCTTATGCTTAAGATATTAGGATACTATTGCTATTGAGGTTTGTAGCACTGTTATGCGTATCGCCTCGTATCGTACGATACGGGGTGTATCATAACGTGTGTAATTATCGCCCCGTATAGTGTGACGCGGGCTGCATCACATGAATTGTACGATATGTGCGATACACTCTTTATTTATAAATGTGCTTGAAGGATCAAGTTGAAATACATTATGTCAACCAAAAAATAGAAATGCATATCATGTATGAATGTAAAAGAACAAAAGAATGAATGAGGCAAAACTCTGTACTGCAATATGGACATGCAGCCGCATGAAATGTCATATAAAGAAATTGCTACAAAAGTATGAACGTACATACAAAATTCTTCGTATATATACAAACTTATCACCATATGAGATGCAAATTATCACCAAATCCATAAAATTTACTGCAAAAATAACCAATTATTTCATTTTAAACAACAATGACAGATCAATCACAATATGATGCCATCTAATGTAAAGCAAAAGTATTAACCAATACAAAATAATACAGTAAAGTTGTGATGCTTACCGACAAGAAACAGATGAAGAAGAGAGCAGATCATGGATTGGGGGAAGAAAAAGGTGAAGCAAGAAGACAAAGAAGAAGATAAATAAATAAAGAGAAAAAAGAAGCAGAAGCGGACTACTTTTGTTGTGTCCATCCTATACACAGCTATAGTTGCATTGGCATCTCAAATTATAGTGTCACACTGTTGACATACACGTTAGATTAAATGGTTACCAGCTTACGAAGTTGGTTAACAGTTTATATTATGCCAACCCTTTACTTTTGGGGGCATGACAATTACGAAAGTTGTAATTTTAAAGAATATTTGCTAATTGCTACTTGTTGAATGATGAAAGTTGTACTTATAATTTGAATTAATGTTGACCTAAATTTTGATTTATAAGAATTGTTCTTTATTTTTTGATTTTAAAAAATTTTATGATACATTACGATATGATACAAACAACACTGATTTGTAGGGAAAAATGGAGATGCACACCCAGTATATTCTCTTGTTACTGCTTTTATTATTAGATGTCCGTTGGTTTCTGGTTGTCTTTGACTTCTGACACAACTGTTCTGCAGATTTTGACAGGGCATACAGAGAATGCAGAGTTTGCACTTGCTATGTCTCCTACAGAACCTTTTGTCATCTCGGGAGGTATAGTTTCTTAGTGTTGTGCACTCTAATGAGTCAGTAGGAGGGCCCTATGACTCCTGCTTGCTGTTACGGTCATGGCAATATTAGCACTTATGTTACTATTATGCTCGAGTGGTCTTAAAGAATAAAGGAATGCTATGCACGAGTGCCCTAACTTTTGGTTTCCTAGACGTGATTTATGTCATGGTGCTTGTTTGGAACTTTGGATGCATTTCCCTTTTACTTCTTTAAGATGGATGAAGATGTTTGCTTGACAGTGTCAGATCCTTTCTCATTGATGGGAGGGCATCCTTGTGCTAATTGTGTGGCACTAACCCACATTGGTACCTTCTTTGGGTTGAAAGTGCATGTCGTTCCCTGGGCTGCACGTTCAGATGGTAACCAAGTACGAAGCTTTTAATCGGTGTCCTAAGTGAGCAAGCCACAGAAGGGCTAATACTGTTCTGATTTAGCTTAGTATCTGTTTCTTTGTTTTTTTCCTATTCAGTTAAGCACTCAAGTAATTTTGCATGAAATGTATGAAAATACGGAAAATGTCATGCATATTGTAATATCTGCTACAGACATTCACATTTATCCTTTTGAATTAAATTCTGATTTGCAAGGCTTGGTTTTCAAAACTTATTCTGTTTTCCCTTTCCCTGAAAATTCAGTTATTCAAATAATGGAGGTTGCATGGAAATGATGTCTAATATGAATTGGGTGATCAAATGAAGTGATGCCAATCGCTTCTTAGTGTCTTGTAATTATTTGTTATGGTTTTTCATGACTTTCCTTTAGTTATGCAGAACTTTTGTTTTCTCTCGATGGTCTACTAATATGAATTTTCTGTCAGGGAAGGACAAGTCAGTTGTCTTGTGGAGCATACAAGATCATATCACTGCTGCTGCTGCTGTGGATTCATCATCTGCCAAACAGGGAACGCCATCTGGTTCTGCCAAACAGGCAACAAAGAGTAGTGGACAGAGCGATAAAGATAGCCCTTCCATTGGACCTAGGGGAATCTATAAAGGTCACACGGACACTGTTGAAGATGTGACCTTTTGCCCTTCAAAGTAAGTAGCTCTGTTGGGTTCTGTTTCACATGATGGTTGATCAGGACTGCATGCAGGATGCAGCTTATGGGTTTTAACTGAAAATTGGACTAGCAGCAGTGTTCAAACCTTCAAAGGCTTTCTTGTATCACATGGATATATGGGGTCATATGCTAACCTGTTATGCCTGTTTTTTCTTTGTTGTGATTGTCTTCTTTGAGTGCGAACTAAAATTTCTAATGCTTTAAACAATCCTTCGTATTCTTGTTATGCCATTCTAATGCATCAAACTCTTTGATATTCTTGTTATCTCATTTCTTTGAAGTTTTATCTTTGATATTCTTGTTATCTCATTTCTTTGAAGTTTTATCATGATAAAACCGTGCTAAACCAGTGGACTATCGTTGAAGTGGTGCCAATGTTTCCCGTTTAGATGTTGCCTAAAGCGATTTCAACAAACAACATTATTTCATCGGTCTTCCATATAGCATTTAGTGTAGATACTTATATGATCCTATGCTAGATGAATTTGGTTGAAAGTGCAAAGAGTACAATACAGGAATTTTGAACATGAATATTTATGTTAAGTTTGCACATCTCTCTGTCTGTTCCGTCTGTCCTATATTTTGTAGGAGCAAAAGCATCATAAAGTGCATTTCGTGAACTATTGTGTGCTCTATCTTCCAGGAGAGATGAAATGTGATATTTTGCATGTGTTTTCCATCTGAAATGACCATTCTGCATCTCTTTCATAAATGATGAATTTGAAACTTCAAAGAGATGCATATGATGTATCTTTGGCCTTCATGGTTTTAAACCTTGGTGGTTTCTCACTGAAAAATATAAATCACATGGTTGTTGCATGGACCCATTCTTTTCCCTCTAATGGTTTGAATTTATATTATGAGGGAACAGGTAGTAAGTGCTGGTGCCAAGATGTATGCCAGTGTTAGGAACTTAGGACCATATATGTATATCTCTGCCCATGTAAGAGATCTTGCATGGCTAGTCCCAAGCCCGGATAAAGGAGGATTGCGTTAGGCTTTTGGCAGTCAACGTAAAATTTTGTCGAACTTATCTACCATGAATTCTACAAATTATGAGTATTGTGTTGGGGCGTTATCTTTTAACGGCACTGCAAAGCTCGAATGCTTTAAAAAATAAGCAAGGGTTTCTACATCTTCGCCCGAATGCATTGAATCAATTTCAAAGAGGATTCTGACGGGTGTGGGTAAAGAAGTTAGTCTTAGCTACATTGCCGCCTGAATGTAGTGAACAAGTATTAATGAGGGTCTCTCAATTTTCAGCATGAACGGATGCAAGGGTAAGAAAGCTAGTCCTAGAAAAAATTATTTTTATAAGCTTTTTAATAAAAATACATATGATAGTATTAACTTAGGTGAGTTAGCCAAATCAGAAAAGTATATAAACCACAATTTCTACCAACTTATTCAAAATAATGAAGTCAAAGATGCTCTTAAATATATGAAGGGTGGTAAATCGGTAAGACCAGACAATATTCTTATAGAAGTTTGGAAAATCCTAAGAGAGATAGAAATGACTCGGCTGGGAAGACTATTTAGTGAAATATAGAGAAACCAAAAGATGCCCGAGGAAGGGAGAATGAGTACACTTATTCCATATACAAGAACAAGGGACACATGCAGAATTGTGCGAATTATCGGAGTATCAAGTTAATGAGCCATACTATGAAATTATGAGAAAGAATTATCGAACATAGGTTAAGACAAGTATCGAGTACAACATAGAACCAATTTGAATTCATGCTAGGCAAATCTATTGTTGAAGCGATTCACCTTTTGAGATGTCTTATTGAACATTTTATAACCAAAAAAGAAAGACTTTCACATGATATTTGTTGATTTAGAAAAAACTTACGATAGAGTGCAAAGAGATTTTCTTTAGAGAACCTTTAAAAAGAGAGGTATCCTATTAACATAGATAAATCTTATAATAGATATGTATCATAGGGCAAAAATATGTGTGAGGACTCACGAAAGAATGACAAAGTCCCGTGAAGTTAATATTAAGTTACATTAGAGATCAACTTTAAGTCCATATTTATTTATATTGGTGAGTTAATAAAACATATTCAAGATGAAGTACTTTGGTGTATGTTATTTGTAGAGTATATTGTGTTAGTGGATGAGTATAAGGAAAAAGTTAATAGGAATTGGAATTACGGAGAGAAATATTAAAAAGTAAAGGCTTCCGACTTAGTAGAACAAAGACAAAATATATGGAATGAAAGTTTGATATGGAAATTAAGATTGACACACATTGCATCCCTTACAAAGAAAGTTTTAAATACTTAGAGTTGATGGAGATGTTACATGTAGAATTAATGCCGGTTGATTAAAATGAAGAGGGGCATCCTATATTCTATGTGATAAGAAGATACCATTAAAGTTTAAAGATAAAGATTATATAATAATTAGACTTGCTATGTTTTATGTTTCTAAGCAGTGTTATTCAACGCGTATCGTATCGTGTATCATTTTGGTCAAGAATAGTGCATCGTAATTTAATATTAAAAAATTCATAAAAATAAAAAAAACCCAAAAAAATAAAAAAATAAAAATTTTGATAATTGCAAGGAATTCATATAATGCGAAATTTAGTACATATTGATCATTCACCATTAAACAATTGAAAAAGATTACATATTTTGAAGCAAAAAATAAAATACATTTATATTTACATATTGTAATCAGGATCATCAACTAAATAATCTTCATCTTCTCTTTGCTGGATATCATCACCACCTTATGCTGCAAAATCAAAATCTTCATCTCCTTGATGATGTTGTTGCGCTCATTCCAAATTAATCCATGCAACATCTTCTTCGATTAAGAGTGCATTTTCTTCATTATCTTCTGTAATCCACTCTTCTAATATATCAAGATTATCCAAACTTATTGGATCAAATTGGCTTTCTTCTCTATTTACTTTTTTTAATTGCCTAAAAGAAAGAAAGAAAAATAATTAGTAAATAACATTAACAATTGAAGTCAAACAAAATATTGAATTGAATCTTTAAGTAGTAACTAATACAAGTTTATCTTTGGCGAAACTACATGTTACAACGGATGAAAACTAAGTCATTGAGACGCTTATGTTCCAACTTGTTGTGCTTTTTTGTATGGATGTGTTCAAAGACACTCCAATTCCTTTCACAACCCGTTGCACTATAAGTTTGACTAACTCTTACTGCAAAATCTCTAAGGTTTGGGCATTCACTTCCAAACCTATTCCACCAAACATTTGTGGACTTAATCTATAATAATATAAGATTTAAGAAACTTAAGTACAAAGATAAATAATTTACCTAGGCGCATATTAGTGCAGTTGTAAATTGCTATAGACAAACCTATCAAGTGAAGAGCATTATCATAGATCTCTATCTCTCGATATATAACATCTGCTCTAGTCTCATAAGGAACTAATCTATCTATACAATTACTGATGCCTCGATTAATCTCACCGTTCCTTTTGAAGCTTGTTGAGTACCTGAATGCTGGGTTTTGGTAATATGCATTAGCATGCATGAATAGGCTGATGTAATTGTTTGTTCCATCTATTATCTATAATGTTCCACACGGGCACATAATCCCTCTTTCTTCCATTAAAATTATTTCTAATGAGCTTCCTTTGCCCTATCCATGCTTTATAAAGGCAGCCCATGGATGGTTTGTCCTCGCTATAAGCCAATCTCAAAACCTTCACTAAGAACATGTAATCGTCAACGGTCTAACACATGCATTTTAAAATGTATTCCTGAAGACTGTCTCTAAAATCTCATTAAACTTTTATTTTAAGGCAATTCTGCAAATTGTTGCCACTAATCTGTCTCACAATTCTCTATACAGAAAAGAAATTAGTTGCAAACCAAGTTGTAGTTCTACGAAGAAGCTCTGCAACATCTGTATATCTCCTCATCATACACAATACAAAGGCATGGTTGTAGATAAATCCGGTGATATCTTAGCAACACTCATTTACTGCTTTTATCTCATCCATCTCACCATTATCCTCAAGGATGAGATCTAAACAATGCGTTGTGCATGGTGTCCAACAGAAAGTCCCATAAGTATCTGCTAATTCCTTTCCAACTGCTTTATAGTTAGCTGCATTATTTGTAATGAATTAGACTATATTCTCTAGCCGAACCTCGTATATCACCTTATCAAACTCCTGCCTTAGGATTTTTGTAGTATGCCTCTCCTCTGAAATGTCTGGAGATCTAAAAAATATAAGTCTTTTAGGACAATACACAAAAAAGTTTAATAAAGTCAGTCCTCGCCTATTTGTCCATCCGTCTGCCATGATAGTACGTCCTGTCTCCTTCTGTGAGTCTCTCTAAGTCGAACAATATTCTTACACTTCAAGGACAATCTTATCTAATAACTTTTCTCTAACTTCTGATAAGAGAACATCTTATATCATGAACCAATATTAGCAATCACATTTGTCATTGCTTGAAAATGAAAACTGTTTTAATTCCGTTAAATGGGAAAAGGCTTAGTTGTTATTTTGTATCTATCTATATCTGAAGTACACATTTACATAGTTAAGTAAAAGTATTCACATACATGTAAAGTACATTGATTGATAATGGGAAACGGTAACAAAGAACTAAAAGTTACTGCTCGAGTTGGACCTGAGTCTAATCATACCCCCTGCACTAGTGCCATAGGTTTAGAGTGCTGCAGATGCTGGTTGTGTTGTGGGAATATAAATTTGCAACTAGAATTTGCATACTTATTGACTTTTGGTTCTCTGAAGAAGTTTGCACAGTAGGTGATGAATCAATGTCCTTTGTCCTCCTAATTATATCTCTGGCAAAAGTTCGCAGGAGTTCTGTAGTGTTGGTGACGATTCATGCCTGATTTTGTGGGATGCTCGAGTTGGTCTGGATCCAGCTATCAAGGTAGCCATATTGTTCCTCTGCTTGATTTGGACATGGATATTTAGTGTTATGTTGGTTGAAAATTGTTTTCTTGCTGCAATTGCGCATGAGTCTATATCTGCATAGATTTGGTTTATCATTCCGTTAGATTTTTTTTTCTCCTTTGGGTTTTGAGGTTGCTTTGTCATTGATCAAAGATATTTTGAAGTTCCTTTCTTACCTTTGTGAGTTTAAGCAAACCTTATTTGTTGTTATTGGATTTTTTTTCACATCCTGAATAACAGGCTTGTGTATTTTTACGACTCTTCTAGCGATTTTCTTTCATAAATTACTTCAAACTGAAAGAATATATACTTTTGCATTTAGTTTCTAAATGAACTTTCTCATGTACTCTCTCATTGGCAAATCCTTACTGCAGCTGCAATTACTTGAGGCATTTCTTCTTCAGTAAATTATGTTGCTTGATCCGTCAGCTTTCAAGCCAGCGCTAATTGATCTCCTTTTGTTTCTTGATAGGTGGAGAAAGCACATGATGGCGATATTCACTGTGTTGATTGGAACCCCCATGATATGAATCTGATTTTAACAGGGTAAGTTTAGTTTTCATTTAATTGATAGAAGTACATGAAATATGTTTTGGTGAGGACTGTTCTTGACCACGGGATTTCAAAGCTTCATGATTTGATGCTGCCAGGAGAGTTGGTGATGTCCATTTATAGTGTTAAAGTTTCATTGAAAAAATAGGATGTAATTGGTAGTATACTAATGAAGGTTCAGGCTTATAGCTGAGAGTGTGGTTTTCTTGTATTGCAAGGTGTTGGGAACTGTCTCCTGAGTTTTTACTAGCTGTCTTCAGTTGGTTATAGATGGTGGAAACATTCTCTATACCTTGTTGTGCTGCAGAATAAGTTGTGGTTATGAATCCTTGGTGAGAAAATGTGCTGTTCATTGAAGTAGGGTATGCCTCCAATTTTCTTAGAGATTTCCCCTTTTCTACTATGAGGACATATTTTGTGGGCCATATCCAAAGGAAGGGAAAAGTGAATAATTCATAAGAGATCACCCTTGCATTGCCGGTCCCAAGCTCGGATAAAAGAAGAGGGTTGTGTTAGGCTTTCAACAGCCAGTGTAAAACTTTGTCGGATTTTTATACCGTGGATTACACAAATTATGAGCATTGCTTTGGGGCGTCTCCACCTAACGACGCGCTGTAGAGCCCAAATGCAGTGATAAGTAAGCATGGGCCACTACATTTTTGCCCGGATGTTGTGAATCAATTGCAGAGAGGGTTCCCACATTATGGACGAGTGTGGGTAAAGAAGTTTGTTCCACTACATTACGGCCTGAATGTAGTGAATAATTTACGGAGAGGGTCTCCGTATTTTCAATATGGACGGATACGGGGGGAAAGTAAGCTGGTCCTAGATAATAAGATTCGTATTGTTTATTGGAATATCGTAACATTATCTGGTAATCTAATGGAGGTGGTAGATACTATGATTCAGAGAAAGATTCATATTCTATGTTTAGAAGAGACAAAGTGGGTTGGAGAAAAAACAAAGGAGATAGGGGATACAAGTTTTAAATTATGGTACTCAGGTAAGGAAAAGGCTTGAAATGGAGTTGGTATTATCATAAATAAAGATTTAAAAGATAGTGTAGTAGACATACAATGATATGGTGACCGAATCATGACGTTGAAATTAGTGTTAGGAGTAGAGGTTTTGAATATAGTTTGTGCTTACGCACCCCAAGTAGGACTAGAAGATAGTATAAATACTTCTTTTTGAGAAGAGGTAGATAAGGTGATTCAAAGGATTCCACAAAGGAAGATGATTTGTTTAGGAGGAGACTTAAATAGACATGTCGGTAAAGAGGCATTAGGATAACAAGGTATTCATGAAAACTTTGGTTTTGGGGATATAAATGAGGAAGGTAGGGAGATTTTAAATTTTGCTATGGCATTTGATTTCTTTATAGTCAATACAATCTTCAAAAAATGAGATGAACATTTAATTACTTATAAGAGTGGCTTATCACAAACACAAATTTATTATTTTATTTATAGAAAAAAAGATAGAGCGTGTTGTAAAGATTGCAAGGTAATTCCAGGAGAAAGTTTAACCACCCACCATCGACTTTTAGTTATGAATTTACAAATAAAAACATAGGCAAAGAAGAAAAGAGTGCATCGAGCTATTCAGACTAAATGGTGGAACCTCAAAAGCGAGAAAGAAGATATATTTAAACAGAAAGTCCTTTAAGGAGATGTTTGTTATTATGTTGGTACACCTTGTGATATGTAGAACAATATGGCTATACATATTAGGAAAGTGGCGAAAGATTTGTTAGGTGTTTTTAAGGGAGGTGTACCGACACAAAAAGAAGCTTGGTGGTGGAGTGAAGTAATGCAAAATAAAATCAAGGCAAAGAGGGCATGTTAAAAATTACATTATGCTAAGAAGACTAGTGAAACTTTAGAGGCTTATAAGAAAGCGAAAAAGGCCGTCAGTGAAGCAAAAGGTAAAATTTGGGAGGATTTATATAAAAAACTCAACTCAAAAGAGGGTAAAAGAGATATTTTTAGGATAGCTAGGGCTAGAGATAAGAAAACTAAAGATCTTAATTGTGTTAGATGCATCAAAGACGAGGATGAAAAAATTCTAGTAACAAATGATGATATAATATATAGATGGGAAAACTATTTTTATAAGTTTTTTAATGAAAATAAAGATGTTAGTATTAGCTTAGGAGAGTTAGCCAAATCAGAAAAGTATATAAACCACAATTTCTACCGACGTATTCAAAAGAATGAAGTCAAAGAGGCTCTTAAACTTATGAATGATGGTAAATCAGTAGGACCAGACAATATTCCTATAGAATGGAATATTCTAGGAGAAATAGGAATCACTTGGCTCACAAGACTATTTAATGAAATATGGAGAAACCAAAAGATGCCCGAGGAATGGAGAGCGAGTACACTTATACCCATATATAAGAACAAAGGAGACATTTAGAATTGTGCGAATTATCGATGTATCAAGTTAATGAGCAATTCTATGAAATTGTGAAAAATAATTATCGAACGTAGGTTAAGACAAGTATCAAGTGCAACATAGAACCAATTTGGATTCATGCCAGGCAAATCTACTGTTGAAGTGATTCACACGATATTTGTTGATTTAGAAAAAACTTACGATAGGGTACCAAGGGAGGTTCTCTGGAGAATCTTGAAATAAAGAGGTATCCCGTTGTCATACATTAACCTTATAAGAGACATGTACATGGTGTAAAAACATGTGTGAGGACTCATGACAGAATGACAAACTTCTTTGAAGTTAATATTGAGTTACATTAAGGATCAACTTTAAGTCCATACTTATTTTTAATGGTGATTGATGAGTTAACAAAACATATTCAAGATGAAGTACCTTGGTGTATGTTATTTGCAGATGACATTGTGTTAGTGGAGGAGTCTAAGGAAAAAGTTAATAAAAAATTGGAACTATGGAGAGAAACATTAGAAAGCAAAGGCCTCCGACTTAGTAGAACAATGACATAATATATGGAATGTAAGTTTGATCATTTGGTTACTTCAGAGGACATAGAAATTAAAATTGGGACACATTACATCTCTCAAAAGAAAAGCTTTAAATACCTAGGGTCAATTTTTAAGAGTGATGGAAGAGTTGTTGGAGATGTTTCGCATAAAATTGATGCTGGTTGGTTAAAATGGAGAGGAGCATCATGTATTCTTTGTGATAAGAAGATACCGTTGAAGTTAAAAGGTAAATATTATAGAGCATCAATTAGACCTGCCATGTTTTATGATTCTGAGTGTTGGGAAGTTAATCATCATGTACAAAAGATGTCTCTGACAGAAATGAAGATGTTGAGATGGAAGAGTGGTCATAGAAGAAAAGACCCTATACATAATGAGGTTATTATAAACAAATTAGGAGTGACACCATTAGAGGATAAAATGAGAGAATATCATTTAAGATGGTTTTGACATATAGAAAGAAGTTCAAAAGAAGAACTTGTAAGAATGTATGAAAAACTAAATTTGGAAAGTATTAAAAGAGGTCGAGGACGACCACAAAAGTGTTGAAAAGAAACAATAAAGAATGATCTAGCTTATTGTGAGTTAACTGCTAACATGGCACATGATAGGGCTCTATGGAAACAAAGAATCCATGTAGCCGACCCCATCTAGTATGGGAAAAGGCTTAGTTGTTGTTGTTTATGATTTTTTTTCTTGACTTTTTTGAAAAGGTTCAAGTAATTGGCCATATCATAGGGAGGGTGGCCGATATATCCATGTATCTCACTCATGGGGCACCCTTTACTTTGAGGGGATACGATACTTGGATCATTTAATTCATTCTGGAAAGTGGAAAAACTGATCTATGATCTCTAAATAAAGTTAGTAAACTGCTTTCACATTCCCAAGTGGTGACGATCAGCTGCGACAATCAGGAAGATGAAAATGTGAACCCTTCAAACAGTTGAATTTCCAAAAGATCATGGGAGACATACATCAACTAACATTTTACTCTTAGGCTCAGCTGATTAATACACACACCTAATCCTCCATGCAATTATCATGAGATTTTGTTTCTTCCAATGGATTGGACATGCATGTCCTAGTTTCTTTCACAAGTTAATGATGCAACAGGACTTAGAAGTTTAGGGACAAGGCTTTGAAGTAGTAGACATGCACCAGATAAAACCACCAACCATTGTAATTGACTCCACTTGTAACCTAAGAACAGTTGCAGCTGAATGAAGCCATGGTGGCATATTGTATATAGTCTTATTTTATAGAATTTCACAGGACCTTGATAAATTTGACCGAGTATTCTGGTCTTTCTGTTGATATACCAGTAATATGACACCTGCAAAGATGAGTTGCTGCCATCAACGAGCCAATTCTTTGCAGTGGGAATATTCATGAGACGAACATTAAATGGTGGAATATACTGCTCTATGTTGTCAATAGTCGTTAGCACCGCTTATGTAAACCCCCTATTTGTCTAGTAGCATATGCGTCTTTCGTGTGTATTTAAACTGACATTGAAAATTGGAAACAAAAAATATCTGTAAGTGTCAATTTAACACATTTCGTCAATATAAATCAATTTATACAATAAATAGTGAACATATATAACTCCCTAACACCGTTATTAACTCAAGCTATAAATACTTTATATGAATTCTAAGTGTTTATGAAGCTTAATTGTATCATATGTCTTTGTTATACTACAGTTGCCACTAACAAAATTTAAATTAAGTTAGGCTTATATGATGCAAATTCACGAACTTAAAACTTGCTATCCACATCTAAGTTCCAACCAAACAAGCAGCACATCTGTATAAATTCCAGCAAAGCGAGAGGACTATGGCAAGAGAGAGACTCGGTGAATGAGATAGAGAGGGAGAGACAGATAGAGAGAGGAAGAGAGACTCGAGCATAATGTAGCTTAGACTGCTTAGTGGGAGAAGGTAACAATCAGAAAGGGGTGTGCAACGTCCCAGAGTTTACGGTCTCTTTATGCAAACAACCTGTGGTATGACTGCTTAGAGCGCGCACACGCACACATTTGACAATATAGATACTACTTTTCTTCCTTCTGTGACACTAGGACTTTGTATAATACACGGACAGAATCTGACCAACGTGTCTGTGGAGGCCCTTTATTTCATGTTTGTTGATTTTAATCTTTCAATATTCATAGAGCTTAATGTAGAAAAAATATCGTTCCAGATTCTCTTTTTAAACTTTACCCTGCTATGAACACTAGGAGCTTCCTTTAACTATACCATTCACGCATGAAAGTAATGTGGAAAACATAGTTCATGCTAAAACTTTATCATCCAGCTTGAGAGAATGGCTTTTATGACCAAAGTGCATGTAATAAGCTGCGTCTATTGTCAATTTTAGAGTAGAAGGTTTACAAATTGTCACCTCAAGGGACTAGCACACCTGGAAAAGGACTACGCAGGTACATGCAGTCAGAGATTCGTTCATGTGACTGCTGTTCCTCTTGTGTAAAAGTTGTTAAAGCATAAACCATGGAGGTTCTACAGCATCCAGCTTGTAACTAAGTCTCACTGCCCCAATGCAGTTTCCTCAAGTTATAGATCTCCGAAACCAAAAAAAACATGGGAACATATAAGCTCTGCAAGATCTGAGAACTGATGATAACATGAACTTCTTATACAATCCGGCAGTACTTCAATAGTGTTGAAAGTTTTCCCTAGTTGTGCAAGTTAACATCAAATTGATATCAAGAGGCAGTTACCATTTTAAGCCTTTTTAATGCACATTTTCCGTTAAAATAAACAGAATGGAAAGTAAAAAAAAAAGGATGCTATTATTAAGTGACACCAACTGACCCATGGTGATGTTTTCACATTCTGTAGTTATATTGATGGTGAATTCCACCACTGTCAAGGTACGGTTAATTTCTTTATAATGCTACAAGTTTAACAGCTTTTTTCTTTTTCTAGTTCTTTGTACAAGGACTTGAAAATCAGTTGTGTGATTTGACATGTTGCAGCATTTTCATTTACAAATGTCTGAGTCCAGTGAAATGGCTCGTCTCAGGTCTGCAGATAATTCAGTGCGACTGTTTGACCAGCGGACCCTTTCATCAGCTGGTCTTGGAACTCCAGTTCACACATTTGAGGGTCATGAAGCTGCTGTTCTTTGTGTTCAGGTATGGAAAAAACTTGCATCTGGGGTAACTTCATGGTTGCAGAGGATAATTGTTTGGTTTTCCTTAGAATATTTCATTGGAGGTAGATTAAACAAGCTATAATTTCTCATTGGTTTGTTTGCATGTTCCAGTGGTGTCCAGACAAGTCATCTGTATTTGGCAGCTCTGCCGAAGATGGTTTCTTGAATGTTTGGGATCATGAGAAGGTTGGGCAACTTCACATCATTTAACTTGTATTAGCTTCATAGCATCAGTTTCATATTTACTACAGTTATTTTCACCAAAAGATATTACATTGCTTTGATTCGTTATTGAGGTGAAACTTTTGACATAAATAATATTTCATTGCTGTGTCTGTTTCTTGGGCAGGTCGGCCAGAAAAAGGAGCATATTGGAAAGAAAGTGCCAAATTCCCCTCCTGGTTTGTTTTTTCAGCATGCCGGACATAGGTATTAAACAATATTTTCACCTAACAGCTTCTCTGACACCTCGCATGCAATTTTGTTTATCAGAAATCCTGCAAAGCAGTAAAAGACTATCTTCATGTTCTGGAGTCATGAAACTGCAAATGCATTTTCTTTTTGTATCTGCATTACTGATGGGCACCTCTGCAAATCCATAATTTATGGAATTTGTGAAGATTTAAGCTGTCAACTGATAATTCTTGGAACATTTCTTCTTTTAGCAGAATAACTGCTTGTAAGGTTCAAAACTCAAGTACACGTTCCCCTCTCCATGATGCTGAATATTACAATTTCACAATTACAGGAAAATTCTCAACCGGTTTTTTAGTGGTCAGCTCTGAATGGGCATTTAAAACTACTTACAAGTTTCTTTGTACATGGGACCGATCCTTAATCAGGATTTTGATGAGGCAAGCCATTAAAGATAAAGATAGCAGGATAAGGTGTGCCTTCAACACCCATACGTCTATAGAAGTTGTTATTGGCGATATGTGGAGTCTAAATGGACTAATAGAAGTGATGAAGTTGGATTTACAAGGGGCTCATCAAATGATAGGTCATGATTATTTTGTGGAAGAATATCTTCATAGGAAAAGTGTGAAGGAATGCTCTCTGTACGGTAAAGACGGTGGATGCTAAACGCTCGAGTGATAGGTAGTTCAGTACCAGTCCTAATTGCCTATGACAACATGAAAGACCTGCATCACCATGTAAAGTGGTTAGAAGAAATCGAGTGACTGATCAGTGTTTTATCATCATGCCAGCCTAAACCTAAGTTGTGCTATCTGGGTCTTTCGTTGTTTGTTCGTAGATTTCAAATTTTATCTTTTGCTTGCTAATCTATATACTTTCTGGTTGGACATTACACTTCTCTAATTTTGACTGAAAGATGATTTATGCATCCTTGTGGTTGCAGAGATAAAGTTGTGGACTTCCATTGGAATGCTTTTGATTCATGGACAATTGTTAGTGTCTCCGATGATGGAGAAAGCACTGGTGGAGGAGGAACCCTACAGGTAATCTTTTTATTACATTAACATGTTAAGGTCTCACTCATTACTTAGCTCATGCTTTATCTATATGGAGAACTTTGATTCCTTTTGCTTGCCTTAAACATGAATCATGAATAATGAATCACATAGCATACTTTATCTCTGATATCAAGTTCTTTCATATCTGACAGCATCAAAATAGGACTAGCAGTTCGTGGGTTTTATTTCATTCTTTAGGTTCACAGTCTGGAGGTCAAGTTGATTTTCATGTTGGTTCTTTGTTCTCTTTGTTATGTGTGGTGTTTGTGTTCCTTGTTGCCTTAATGCGTTTTCAAGGTTGGCATGTGAGGTTGCCCCTTGAACGCCCAATCATGAGTTTAATGAGGCACGCATTGCAGCCCTTCTGCTCTGTTATAGCCCTAATGGGCATAGGTGGAGTTGTATTATGGTAAAATCTCATGCCTGAGATCTACCATCATGGTGTGCGTACCTGGCTTGAACTGGATCTGTCGGTGTACTTGTGAGCTTCCGAATACTGGTCGGTTAGACCCGAAAAAAGGGTACGTCTGAGATTTGAAACCGGAATATGCTTGTGTAAGATGGAAACCGGTGAGCAACTCGAAGGTCCTGTCTTTGGATGCATATCTGATATCAGCATCCCCAGAACAATGAGAGCGTGACAGGCTCATGACGATCCAGCTCTTCCTGACGTCCTCCTGAATGAGGCATAGCGCTCGATGATTCCGAGGAAAGTGGAATGGTTATGGCCTTCTTAATTGCTTTATGCTCAATGTATTATCATTGAATAGATAACGCACAATACTGTGGCTAATTTTTCTGATTTGAATCATCCAGATATGGCGAATGAGTGACTTGATTTATAGGCCGGAAGCCGAGGTATTAGCAGAGCTTGAAAAGTACAAGTCCCACATCGTCTCATGTTCATCCAAATCTTGAAAGCATGTGATCAACTAATAGGACTTGGTGAAAAATGTTCTTTGGACTTTTAGTTTCCGGAATTCTCAGTTAACTTGCTTTACTCTGGTCGACATAGACACAGCAGCCCGGTTTCAGCTGGAATTCCGGGCTTGATTAGAGGCTTTTAAGCCCTGTAAGTTATGCTGCAGTAAGTGTTCTAGTTCTCTTGCAAAATATACTAAATGAACTGTTAATGCTAAATAATTGTGAGTTTTGTGAATACTCGGTGCCAAACAGCCCCTAAAACGAAAACTAAATCCGTTTGTGAATCATATCCTGTTTTTAGAACTCCAACAAAACACTGGGTCAAGCCAACGGGATGGGATCTGGTCTAGCCGGTTGTGGCAAAGTGGACCTTCACGTTTCACCTCTACTTGGTGGTGACCATGAAAAGAGTAGTCGATTGGAAATCAGTTTGCTATGTGATTGAATGAGCAGTAAAATTTTTCTTTTGCTCTTTCTATATCTTAGGATGTGATTGAATGCTTTCTTAATGAACCTCAAATTTAAATGTCATGTGAGAGTACACTATCCAAATAAATTTGTACGTGATTCATTACGCTTAGTTGAAAGTCCTTAAGTAATGGTGCTCTACTGTTGGGTACTGCCTTTTATGTCGACTCGTGCCAGTTTGATAGATGTAAATGGTAGCTGTTGTATCACGTACATGGCATGAAAATGCAAGTTTTCACGTGAGAGAGAGCTATTGTGCATAGCAACTCGTCCAATATCCACATTGGGTTTAATTGGCAGCACCATTTTTACATTGTCAGTTCCTGTTTTTTTTCTGTTTTTCCTTATTTGCAGAAGATGAAGATAATTAGATATATGAACGGCAAAACATTATAAAGTAGAGATAAATTCAGCCAGGATTCTCAAAGGCGTTAAAATGAAATTTGTAATTTGGATGTACTATGAAAGAAGCAAACCGTCTCATCCATGATGAAGCTATTAATGCAAAGTTGAGGCCAAGCGATAAATGATACATAAGACGTGCTTAAGGTTTAAAGTGGTTTGCATGTCGAGTGTTACCTCATCTGGCAGAGCTCTCTGACTCCCAAAAAGTGGTTTCCACTAATTGCCCGTTCACAAACTCTTCAATGGTGGGCAGATAGCCAAAGAAGTTTTTTTTTTGGTTACAATAGGAGGCTGAAGCCTAACACACACACAAACACCTACATGCACCCTCTGGCAGTCAGAACTCTTAACCAACAGCAACGGCATTAGAGCGCCCTACCATTGAGCTAACGCTCCGGGTGCCCAAGAAGCTATTTAGGGTAAGGCATATTGTGAATCATAGGATAGTATTATTTCCTTCTTTTATTCTTTTTTTACAAGGGGACGCCCAAGCATAGCACACATGCACCCATACACGAGCTCCCAACCAGCAGCAAAGGCGCCAATTGTACTGCCTGTTGAGCTAATTTTTATTAATTTTTTTATGTTTTAACTTTTTTTAAAAATAATATGGTGGTTTTCGTGTTATTCGATATAAATATGGATATCACATTAAACTTATTGTGGAAAATTCATGTTTTTGACTCTTCGGGGAGGGGTTGGGATCTGGTGGGTCGGGTGAGGGGTTGGTGGGGTTTCATCGTTGCTCCCGGCTAAGCGTTGAGGTCTCGAGTTCGATATCCGGGGTTTACGCATCTGGCACCCTGTCCAACCGTTTAAAGAATCATTTCGGCAGACATTAAAAAAAGGAAAAACTCAGCAATTATTTTTCCACGTTACTTTAAACCATCTCCATGTTTTTCCACATCAGTGAAAATGGAAAACGAAAAGGAACTCACACTCTCCATCACCACCACCGAACACAAGATTCTGACAAGGTAAAGTAACATGATGATTAGCAGCACTAATCATGAATTCGGCTTTATCTGATTAGCTTCCGAAAGAAGAGTTTCTTCTTCTATGCTTGCATGCATCACAAACAGGTTAGAAATCTTCACTCCTTACTGATTAAACTCTAAAGAGACGAGGAAAAAAGACTGAGAAAGATTACAAACTCAGATCAATGCTTCTTCATTTCTATGGTCATTTGTCGAAGAGGAAAAGCTATACACCAGAGAGAGAGAGAGAGGGGAAGATTTCTCCGGAGTCAGTTGAGTAGCCGGACAAAAACGAAAAAGACCACCTAACGGGAAAGAGACAAAAAGCACGAATGAGATACTTTTCCCAAGTATCTTCACAAAACGTTAACTAAAACCCTAAACCCTGCTCCATATCGAAGGGTGCCCCACTCAGCACACGCTTCAACCACTCTTCGTCCAACTCCACCTGCTCCATCTTCACTGCCGCCGATGCACCGGTTCCCTTATTGCCGGAACCCTCAGTTTCCGTGTCTCCGGGGGTAGCGGGTACGGAGACGTCGAGCAAAGGAAGGCACGGGAAGTCGACGGCGGGAAAGAAGAACGCCGACGTGCCGACGTGAACACTCGCCATGACGGAAGAGTCCGTCCGAGAAACCGAAGGCCCGCAGGTTTCCTCGATCCGAGTTGCCACCGGGCGAATCGGTCCCTTGATCTCTTCCTCCAATTCCCTCATCAGGTCACTCACCAACGTGTCCTCGAACAAGAAACAAGGAGAAAGCTCCTCGCCGAGCTCGCCGTCGAGGTATAGCACGTCCTCTGGTGAGGTTTCGACGCAAGGACGTTTCTCCGGAGGGGTTCCGTCGACTCCTTCTTCCGGCCTCTTACGATCGGTCGGGATCGGAGACGACGACGAATAGTCGTCCATCGAGAGAGAGAGAGAGAGAGAGAGAGGGAGGGAGAAGGAAGGTATACTGGGAAGCGAAGCCATTTAAGGGCTTGCGGGAGAACCTTCTAGTGCCAGCCTGGCGCGCCACGTACACACGTTCAGCCTGATACTCCTAGTGGTCGCCACGAATGACGTGGCCACTATTCAGCCGCCGGGGTTTCTCAGTATGCGTGCATGAGACCCGCAGACGCGGCTGATGACACAAGTCCGCCGCCTTGTCACGCTCATATAATTTACCCCGGGAAGGAGTTCCGTGCTCAGACGGATGTTCGCTTATTCTTAATAAAGGATAAGATAACGACAAATTTAATTTCACGTTTCTACTCAAGGAGAAAGATACATGCTTTTTATTGCTACGTTGAATTTGTTTATTTATTACTTTTTAAAATTGCGGAAGTGGCTCGGCTTGAGGACCAAACCAAAATAAAAAGAAACCTTAGAAATTTTGGTAATTTGTCAGACCTTGAGAGGTTATTAAAAATAAATTAGAAGTGATATCAATAATAAAATAAGAGAATTTTTTTAAGATGGTTTAGATACATAGAAAGATGATAAAAAGAAGCTTCAATAAAAAGATATTATAAATTACATTATAAAAATATTAAAGTAAAAACATAATACTAAGTATTGAAAGAAAACAAGAACGATCTAACTTATGTTGAGTTAACTGAAATCATAGCATATGATTGAATTTTATGAAAACAAAGAATTTCATCTAACCAACTCATCTAATAAAAAAAGGTTTTGTTGTATTGTTAGACTCTATCTGTCTACGAAAGACTGATTCAATATAAAGGCAATACAACAACAACAACTAAGCCTTTTCTTGACGGGGTTGGCTACATGTATTCTTTGTTTTCACATATCTCTATCGTGTGCCATCTTAACAGTTAACTCTCAATCAGCTAAATCATTCTTTATTGTTTCTTTCCAATACTTTTGTGGTCGTTCTCGCTCATAATATAAAGGCAATGCTAAGAAATCCATTCACAACAGGTTTTTTCTTTTATAATGGCTTTCAACGTTACTTTATTGTTACTTCAATCCCTCGTATGCCGGCAAACATCGGATGCCCGAGAAAACAGACTGGATGAAGGTGAGGGTTTTGCTCTGGCAAACTGATGAGTACGGTAGAGTTTTGAAAGAGTAAAGCACAGGTCCGACTCTCCCACTAGAGGTCCGAACGGGAACCCTTCAACCGTTCATCTTAGCGAACGCAGTTGAGATCAGACCTGGATGGCCGTTTATCTTGAGATGAACGATGCGCATAGCAGCTCAATTGGGAGAGGAAAGATGCTAAATTTACTCTGGTCTTTCTCTTTAAAAGTCTCTTTTTGGGGTTTCTTTGTTCGGATTCGGGATTTTTAAATTGTATGAGACAATGGGTCTGGGTCCAACAATGGATTGTCCTTGTTTACCACATTTTGCTTAAAGGGTTAGAGGGCAACATAGCATCAAAATGTCCTAATAATCCTTGGAGAGCAGACTACTCTAACTATCGATAGTAGGTCGGAGCTCCTCTACCTTCTTGATACCCCCTCTCTCGGTTTCAACAGAGTTTTTTTCCGTCTCTCTCGTATCCCTTTTTCATTATAAATGTCTTTTTTATATTGTTTTGAGTTAATGTAATAAATTTTCTATAAAAGTTTGATTTATATTGTATGTACAGATTTACAAATACTTTTGAGCTTTAAGAGTGAAAACATGCAAATGAAACCGTGGCAGATCTAGAAAATAGTTTTAGAGGGGGAGATGTACATATTTCATCATCATGTTAGGGGCTGCGAAGCATGAATCTCAACCATATATTCACTGTAAACGTAGGTTTTACTGTGCCGTCACCCCACCCCTCTATGTAGATCCACCATTGGACTGAAATGAGCTAAGGGATGGATGAAAAATATCACTCATACGCAGTCTCCTACATTTGGTCCTTCTTGATATCCTAAGAAGTGGTAAATGAGGTAAAAATACTAGATATGGTTGAAATTTATTATATTTAAGCTCATATTTGAGATAATATTTCTCTCTTTCATTGTAGATTGATTGGTAACCTCATTTTTGTTATATTCTTAGTAGGATCCATGGAATGAAGCTGTTAATATAAGTTTAACTATTTTTTTAGTGGGTGGTGACACCGATGATACACCAATCAGATCGAGTTTATGCATACATCGGAGGGTGTTTTATTTGCTATCGTGTAATTATAATTTTTATTCATTTGATATATGCAATAGCCAATCATATTCTCTGTTTCTTTCTTTTCTTTTCGAACCTACTTAACCCAAAACTCATATAGAATTGAATCGTTATTTGAATGGAACAGAACCTAAATCAATATCACATATACACATCTGGAGAGACAGAATCTATGTCTATATCTATATATATAAATAAACATATCCAATACTAATGAGTTCCAATATTATATGTCATTGAACTATGTGTGGGTACACACATATATATAAGTTTCGTGAGAACTTATATGTGTATATTTTGTGTTTGTGCAAGGAAAAACCAAACAAAAAAAAAGTTACTAACCCTAGTAGGCAACACCATCTTATACTTGAATTGGTGTGGAATCTACAATAACAAGACCAACTTGGTGTATTTCTATATGAAATAAAGTCTACGACTTTCTCCGTTCGTACATAATGTTTTCCTCACACATATATTAGAAAAATTGAGAGTTGCTAGATACCCTCTCATCCAAACTCTATTAGACTACCTACACCATTCATACAATCGAACCACCCATCAATATCAATACAAGGATAATGCCATTTAATGAACGGCATCGATCCTTGTGTTGATGTTGATGAGTGACTCGATCTACATTATCCGTATGATCGCACAAATTGTGTAAATCATCTAGTAGAATCTCACATGTGAGGATGTCTAGTAACTCCCTGTTTTCTCCCCCCCCTCTCTCTCTCTATATATGTGTGTGTTTTGATGAGTGACTCATGTATGAAACTGGGAGTTGCTAGACATCCTCCCATATGAAAAAGAGAACTTCTACTCGAACTACGAGAAACTTGGGCTGATAAGGTAGAGTGGCGAGTAGATGAAAAGGCTTGGCTTAGTCGGACAAACATGATGAACATGCCAAAAGAACACCGCAAATGCCATAAAAAGGGTCAGGAATCAACTTCAGCAGCACCAAAATTGTTCACAAGAATGAAAAAATAAAGACATTTTATGGAATAAAGTAAAGATAAGGAAGATACCTAAGAGCAGTATTTCTTGTAGTGTGAGAAAACAAAAATCTGAAAGAAAATAGCGTTACTGTAAGTGGCAATTAATGAAGCAATATCAGTAAATGGAGTTGTTGGGGGAAAATCGGAAAATTCTTATTACCTCATGGAACCTTTTGTTTTGGAACTCCGAGACTTGGGAAACAAAGTTCCAAGGTTTTACAAGTTTTGTGTTTTTGTTGCGAGAAAAAATAATACAACTTAGTTTCGAAATCGTCTCGGTAGCAAAATAGATCGCTAGGGAAAAGATGGGTGCTACTAATTATACTTTAAAGTACTAGTTGAACATTGAGTTTAACTGTAATATCATATTTAGTTGTTATAGAGTCAAGCACCCATTTATAAGTTTCAAATTCCTCAAATACCCTAATCAAGCCATTCTTATAATGGTCCTAGCCATTGTGTCATCCTTTATAAAAGTTTTATACTTTTTTATTTTTTTCTTGTTGCATTTGGTACGTAAACACCCTCTAAAGTTAAGTCTAATAAAATTCTTCCTTTCTATGTTTGAAAATTTAGACCATTTAGTTTTTAAGTCTTTGCCAACTCAGAAATGAAAAATTATGCTTGTCATTTTTAAATATTTAACAAATATAACTAGAAGAGGGTCTAAATATTTCAATTAAGAAACAATAAACAAACAACATATAAAAAGAATTAAAACAACTCTATTACACAATTAATATAACTTAACGAGGCACTAAATTGTAATACTAGAAATATCTAAGTACAAAATTGTAAATACTTGTAGGCACCTATCTATAGTATCAAACAAAATATAGGTACCATTTTACAAATATACAAAACTTAGACATGATTTTCAATTTTAGAACAAGTATGGGATATTACAATAAATGGGCAGACTCGTAATTTTAACTATCTATATATTTTAATATTTTTATCAAAGTCTTAAGGAGAAAAAATAAAACGAAGTTTCTAGTTGTTCTGTAAATTTAATAAACAATTTGGGGCATAACAATAAATCTTCCATTTGATGTTTCTGTAATTCTAAAACTGTTTAAGGACATAAATGTATTTTTGTCAAATAATAATTTTATGAATTTAATAAAGAAACAAGAACATAACAGTAAATAATGCTATAACTGAATCATATGATTTTCAAGATATACATGGACAAAATTGTAAACTTACAAAACAAAGGTCAAAACTATAAAATAATGTATGGACAATGGCAAACAATTATTTCAACAGGACAAAATGGTCGACAAAAAGGTCGTTTTGAGTACCGGTTGAGAAGCAGTTTTGGAGAAAACTGTTAGGAGAGGGAAAGAGAGAGCGAGAGGGGGAGAGCGAGAGAGAAGAAAGAGTTTGAGAGGGAAGACAAGAGAGTATGGGCTCTCTTTGGTTTGGCCATTCCTGACCATCTACCATTACTAGACCTCTGGCTAACTCTCTGCTTCATCTCCGACGACGACTTTGATTTATGCCTTTTACCTTTTAAGCATAAACAAATCCGATCTCTATTTCTTTTGTACTTTCTTCCTTCCTTTGTTTCCTGCATTTTTCAACTTTTTGTGTTTCTCATATTTTTTTGCTTTACTAGTTCTTTCTGAGATCTGAATAGAATAGACAACGTTCTGTTTCTTTTTGATCAAACATATAACGTATCGGTTATCTCCCTCTTTTTAAAAAAAAAAAACTTGATTCGATATGTTTTTTGTTAAAGGGATCACAAAGCATACCTTGTAACCAATGAGGGAGATGCCAAGGACGAACCAAAAGTCTTTGATATCACTGAAGGAGTTCGAACATGCCTCAGGACGTCGGATGTGCAGCAGAAGACCGGCATGGGTGAGGTAGGAAAGAAGAAGAAAGGATGAAGAGTCTTCATAGACGGTTACTCACATAGGACTTTGCATAGTGCTTTTGTATATCGTATGTTATTTATAAGCAAGTGTAAACTCTTTATATATCTAGGCTTTTCATTGTGCGTTATTTTTTCTTTGGGCTTTCCATTCAAGCCTTTGTATTTTTGTTGAGAGATGTTGGTTAACTTTTAATAAAGTAAAATGGTTTTTGTTAAATCATGTTTATCTTTAAAAAGGCATCTCAAAAAGTGTGAGAAGAGGACCGCGGTAACTTATATCTCAAAAAGTGTGAGAAGAGGACCGCGGTAACTTATATATTCTACTGATTGATTTGCTATGTTATCTTCACCCACTTAAAAGGGGCAAAATATTCTCTTTGGCTAGAGCTACCTAGGCTGGTGGTGGATCTACATTGAGGCGAGGTGGGGCGGCTGCCTCACCTAAAATTGAGAAAACCAATGAAAAATTTACCGGAGATAGTTGAATCCATGGTCACTACATAGTTTGTGACACTTGAAATGGCTGAAATGGCCGAATTGTCAGGTTGCCCCACCCCACAAAATTTTTTAGATTTGCCACTGATATAGACCCCTATTGGATTACAATGTTTAGAATGAGCTAAATAAGAAGGAATCCACTTGGTTGGTTCCATCTTTCAATAGAAGTTACTTTTGCAAATACTCGCTTTAGCTAACGTTAGTGCAGCATAATCCTTTTTATTGTGTACCCACTTATGTTCAAGTATTTCAAATTTTTTGTATCATGAATCTCTTCTTCTCAACTTTAATTTGATTTGCAGACACTCAACACTGCAGTATTGGGCCTGAGGATTCAAAGATAGGCAGATCTTCATAGTCAAAGAAAATATACATAAGAAAGGTATGAACAACCATTGATCTGTCATTCAGGTGCCTTAGCTGTTAGCTGTTGTCTTCCCGTGAATTCCATTTGAATCCAAACAAACACAGTCTAAGCATCTAGCAGAGCACCAAAAAAATATCTATGCATACTAGATTTTTCTTGAAAAAGACAAAAAGTATCTGCAAAAGCACTACAAATATCTAGCGAAGACTAGTAGTAATACAATTAATCGTAGAGAAGAGTTTCAGATAAAGAGCAACGACAGGGAGACCCAAAATTAAAACCTCATAGCATCAACAAGTTGTTTTAATGCATCCAATTGTATAAAAGACACAAAGACTAATTCCCCAAGTATGTCCTGCAACGCTGCAAGTGGGTGTAGCAAATTGGCACAGCGATACTTCAGTGTGTAGAATCAAGTTCTCGACTCTGCCGGTCGCTGAACTTTGATATATCCGAACAACAACTCACGCATTTACAACCTTTGGAAGGAAACAGAAAGAAAGCCATCGGAATTTTTATTTTATACAATGATAGAATCCAGTTTTGTTTTGACCAACAGAAGGAAAGAATGACTGGAAGAAAAGAAATGTAAAACATTTTATTCTTCAAAGGTTCACTTTAAACTGTGACAAGAGTTAGACCTCGATATATTACTGAGAGGCATTGAAGAATAGTTCGTTTATTTGCATCTACCTTTCGAGCAGCTTATTCAAGACTTCACTTAAACTACTATTCAAAAGAAAATAAGATTTTGGTTTCCAGTCTTAGGGGTAGAGGAAGGGAAAAGCTAGATTTTCGTCTGGTTTTGGTAAAAGGTTGGGAACTAGTACAACTCTCTAATCAACCACAAACCTAGTTATGTAACTGACGACGTCGTAGTACGAGAGGAAAAAGCTTAGTTGTTGTATGAGTTTGCTCGAATAAGTTCGATCGGCTAAACTCGGCTACCTACATAGTTCTAAGTACGCAGATAAGATCTCTTCGGTTTTTACTGTTTGAAAATGGGTTATTTCTGTGGATCAATGCATTGCACGTAAAGTGAATGGTAATGCGGTGAAGTGCTATCACTCACTTGCATTCACTTAGTTCCTTATGTATCCATAATAAAATTCAGCTGACTTAATTAAGGATAACAAAGCATCACAGATTTCTTGGTGGTCATCATCACGTTTCGTGGTGGGATTACGACGTTTCTCAATGACTGCGATAAGAAGTACCATGACGATGATGCATCCATCAAACTCGCGTCATTACTCTCCTCGACACCTAAGAGTTTCTTTCATGAAGTTGCGTCTTCTGGTCCATTTCCTAAACTGTCAATCTTTAATGAAGGCATGTTAACGCGCAGAGAGAGAGAGAGAGACCCCTTAATGAGCTGCAGTTATTCATTGGCGTTGTTCTAATTCGACAAAATCTCTCATGGTGCAACGCGATTCTCGCTGAGCTGCTTGGTGACTCATTTCCTTGGGAGCAGCCCACCTAATGAATCCGCGTAGATAGGTGGCGATGCGTCCAATAGCGAGATAATGATCTGCAATATGATTGATTGCTGATGTCGATGGAATGGGGTAATCTTTCACATGCCATTCTCCAGAAACCAGGATAGAGATCTGCTGACTTCTACGTGTCACCTCAGATTTTGCCTACCCGCTCCTTTTATATGTCCAGCTGGCTGTTCCTTAGATCTTCCAATTCACTCTTCCCTGCAAATTATGATCCTTCTTAATGAGAAGAGTTAATGTCAAGAGTAAGATGGATTTGGAATCACTACAGTCGATTGTATGTGCGTGTCTGCAGGGTCTCAATCTGACCTTTATAGAGATTTTTTGGCCGATTACGAAATGATGCCATACATTGTTTACTTAATTTGGAAATCCCACCGTTTTAATATAAAACGTGATCTAATAGTCGATGTCTAACAAATTTACTATGTGACATCCATCTAATTAAATCAATTTTGTGAGAAACAAATGGCATGAAGAGATTTCACGTCTTGCACATGTAAATGACCATGCATATGCGTGCATGTGTCACTAACAAGTCATATACCATCAACGAATAGTAATTAGATCTTTCTCTGTGTGTGTGTGTGTGCTGAATCAGCTGTTGATCATATTCTGGAGTTATAAATGATAAGTATACGTCAGTTTCATAAGAATCAACACATCTTTTATGGGGTTTTGCCACATAGGTTTAGACGCAATCAAATCCTGTATTTTGGATTTATAGAATTTGGCATTTTGAATGTCTGTCTTCCTTGCATAGATTTAGAGAAATATCTCCTAATCTTGGTCTCCCACTTTGATCTTGGATTCTGCACTTTTAATTAATGCCTTTTGCATCATTGCTTTATCGGCTTGTTTGCTTGAGGTATCTGTTCAGCATGTTTCAACCAGGAACAGCAGATCGACATGGTAGGCCAATCAAAAGCTGTAAGGATGCAAGCGTACGTAGGAAATGGATTCAGTTCAGATATTGGTTTATCAAGTCCCACTTAATTGGATATCACATAAATGCAGTCGCAGGAGGATTTGTACGTCTAGAGATATTAAAGAGCAAACCATCTCTAATCGGCTCGTAAGTCGTAACATGGTTTTCGAGTTTCCTCTTTACCCCCATCCTCAAAAGGAGAAAACAGACCATCTGGAAGACATCTTCTCTGTATATCTGAAGAATCTGAACCAAATATTAATTTGATTAGTTCAGACTCACAAAATGAGATGAGAATTCACACCAAATACCTTATATATCCATTGATTTAATAGAAAAAATGTCATGCTCATCTGTTTTCTGGCATGGACCAACGTTCTTTTAAGAATCTATATATGCCCACCAGCAGAACGGAAGCTAAGAATCCTTATAGCTGCCCCCTTATTGTGGGATGAGAAAGAGAATTCATGTAGTCGACCCCACTTACCGTGAGATAAGTCTTGGTTTTGGTTTCGAATGGTTGTCACACGTAGGAGATACGGAGTCAATGTTCTATCAAAGTGATGACACACTTCATTTGATGCTCGCATATTAGGCTACCGATTCCTGTGAGCTGCCTGATCCAAGCCTTGCCTCATTCTTCCTTTCAACTACACATCACATCACATCACATGTACCCTTTCTAAATAAGTGATCAACAAATGGAGAAGTATAAGAGCAAGAAAAGAAGGAAACCAAAAATGGTTCAACCAAGGGCCAACACCAACTAAATCTTTTTAGAATTTCATTTTATTCCATGCCCATCTTCGACTTGTTCAAAGCAGATGTTTTATATATGAAGCAAATAATGGTAAACATATAGATCTTGTGCCGCTAATTCCTAAATCTGTTTCAAGTTTGGAGTTTTGGAGCAACTTCTTTTTGAGTAAGAAATTGAACGATGAGAAAGAGGGTTTGTTCCTCGTTGATGGTGAATGACATTAGTAAGCAGAAAAGCTAACGTACAGTCAAGATATTAGCTTCAAAAGAAACCAAACAGCAAAGCTAGCAAACAGTTTTTCTCTCTCACAGTGAACTTCAACTTGTCTTAAATTTCATGGTGCAACGCGATTCTCGCTGCTGCGCTAATTGACTCTTTGCACAGTTTCGTGGCCGCCATCCCCCACTAATGCGTCAACGTACATTTATAGATCATACTCCAAAAAGAAAACGATACGTAGACAACACTTCTAGCTGGAAGCGATACTATAGTCTGGATCTCCAACATGTGACTGTGAATTGCCGACGAAGAATGAATGGGGGCACACTCCCGTCTATGCACCTAATATACATACCACCACACACTAGAAGAATACAGTGATCGAATTATGTTGCATCAAACCTAATGTGCGACCCTATATTATGTAACTTAAGAATATATTTCAGGGAGAAAATTAAACCTAAAACCAAAAAACCCTTGAGGAAGGTTTCCCATTTGGTTTTCACCTTTTTTTATTCTGTTTGATAGGAACATAATAATATAAATAGGAGTTTAGGACTTGGTCCTTCTTTCGAGCGATATATAAGTCGTGATCGATGACAGGGGAAACTAAGGCTGACCTTTGAGAAAGACGATCATCCCAGTACAGTTTTCGCTTCTGGTTACGCGATCGGCTCTTTGGGTATCATTCTTTCCTGTTGATTTCAAATTTGGAACTCCCTACACTTTAGAAAAATGGCCGACTATCTAAACGTTGGAAACTACAGGACACAATTTTCCATGGCCTCAAATAGTCCTTTTAGGATTTCGACTGTACTATACGTATATGTTTGCATGTAGAGTTCGATAGTAGTGTGTCGTGCTACAAGAACTGTCTTCCAGGCAAATCCTTATAAATCACTGCGCTTTAGGTGTCCCACCCACAAAGTTTGTCATCCACACGTTAAGGGTTCAAACCGAGGGCTCCGAGGAGGATCAGTACTTACTGTATACAAGAGCACTGTTCAATTCGTTCTTGTAATGTACTTGTACTAAGTAAACTAATAATTCAGCTCTCTCTCTCTCACACACACACTCCACATCAAGGTACTTCCAAATGGCATGTTCTTGCTTTGAAGTCATGTTGATGTGTGTGTGCGTGCAGGGGCAGAGCCAGGGGGCCGGGTGGCAGAGTATAGGGCGAGTAGAGGCAG